>JAQZBX010001497.1:0-82191 GCA_029593785.1 Cabassous unicinctus | reverse complement strand
CACACCTTCTCCCACAATCCATGAAAGTGTACTCTTTAAGTTCATATTCCTAAATCAATATATATGCTGTCTGGACTCTACTTGTCTGAATTTTAAAGTCAGCACACTTTCATTTAACATATGTTGAGTGCCCAACATATGCCATGCCTTGTACTAAGCATGGTAATAGAGTTTTTAAAAAAAGCACCGTTTAAAATTCAATTGGCACCCCATCAGTGGACCTTACCTTGGAATATAAGATAACCTGTTTCCCTAATGTATCAGAGTTAGGCTCATTTATGATTTTTCTACACATGGTTCTCACAACCTTTTATTTGAACCTATAATTAGCACTATGCCCATTAAATATATTTCCAAGAGACGTAAATCTTCTGGCTTTTCTTATATCAGTGGAACCCTGAATCTCAGTAGAGTTGCAGCCAACACCTACTCTCCAGGTCATTGGACTCATCCAGAACAACTAACAAAAAGATAATGATGGACAATGCCCATCCCCCAAAAGAGAATACATACAACTGATAGTAAGACAGTTCCATCCATCTGCCCCATGGGATCTAAGCCCCCTCTCAATCAGAAGCAGAGTGGGCATCACCATCCTAAAACCGACAAGATTGAGGAATGAACAAAGATAAGGGGAGAATGCAATTACGGACTAAAGTAGACATGTTATTATTCTAGTAATGGAAGAACTTGTAACATTGATATAAAGACAGTGGTCACCAGAGGTTCTGAGGGGAGGGAGGGGGAAGAATAGGTGTAACATGGCATTTTGGGGCATTGGAATTGTTTCTGCATGATATTGCAATGATGGATACAGGCCATTATACATTTTGTCAAAACCCGTAAAATTGTGTGTCGCAAAGTAAACTATAATGTAAGTTATTGACTATCGTTAGTAGCTATGCTTCAATATGTGTTCATCAATTGTAATAAATGTACCACACTAATGAAAGATGTTGTCAATGGGGGAAAGTGGTATATGGGAAGGGGTTTGAGTATTTGGTAATCCTTTATATTTTCAATGTAACATTTATTTAATCTAAAACTTCTTTAAAAATACAGAAAAATTAAAAAAAAACAATTAAAAGTATATATTAAAAAATTTATCTTATAAAGATTTTGGGAAGATGGTGTGTAGGGAGCTCCAGGAATCATTTCCTCCAACAAAATATCTATTGAACTGACAGGAACTGTCTGAGTAAACTATTTTGAAACTCGAGCCCAGTGGAACACTGTGTAGCATCCAAGGAAGAGCTAGAGCTGTAAGAAAAGGCTGGTAAGTTGTGGTAGATACTGTTGAATTTCACCTCCCTGCAGTGTCTGCCATCATCCATGCCCCAACCTTATGGCAGGCAGCAGTCAGGAACTGCAGCCTGTGCTCCTGGTGTATCTTGCTGGTACCAGGGTGGTATTTAAAGAACTGGTCTCCAAACTCCAGGAATGTGTGGTTTTATTACTAATCACTGATTTAGAGCAGCTATTTCAGATCTCTGCGTCCAGGCTTTGAGGGTGGCCATTGTTCCAACTGCTTTGGAGGTAAGTGGCAGAGAAATCTTAAGGACAATGTTCTTCCTCAAAATTATGGAAAACAAAGGATTGCATTAACTGGAAATATGCCAAATCAAGGAAAGACAGCTTCAAAAGCTATATGAGAAGCTCCTAGCTCCAACCCTCTCCCCAATGCTATGTGGAAGCAGCCTGTGCTCCCTATGTCCCTTGCTCTATTCCAGAGGGAACAGTGGATCCACTAGGAGCATACTGTGATGCCTATATTTCAGTCCCCATTTGTCAGGTAGAAGTCTGAAAGACTTAGCATGAAGCTTGTCTAAGGCTCACCCTCCTAGAATTTATCCTGGTGGCAGGCAAGCAGCTTTCAGACACCTAGAGCAGTATGAGAAACAAGTAAGTGAAAGCAGCCTAAGGCAAAATAATAGCTGCATTAAGTTACACAATAGAGTACCCAGGAGGTGAAAGTCTATATGAAAGGGAGTTGACAGGGGGGTTCCAATGCCAAAAATGTATAAGCAGGAGAATTCCTAAGGCTACAACCAAGCAGAGGGCAAGGACAAGAAGGAGGTTTCATAGCTCCAGGCAGGCTCAGATAAGACAGAGAGGACTTTGCACTTCACATTTTTCTCAGGCTTTGCAGGAGATAATCAGTCAAAGTAGAACTTTTTTTTTTTTTAAGTGAAAGGTGCTATTTGCTTTGGTTTGTTTGTTTTGTTTAGCTCCTGGTGCCCAAGAAAATATCTCTTATTTCACTAGCTGGATTCAAAACTAAGGAACAGACAGCTCAAGGACCAAATCTCAGAGTTAACAGGGGAAAATATTAACAAGTGCAGTATGCAAGAAAATGTTACAAGAAAAAAAATTAGAAAAAGATGACCTATCGAAAGGAAAAGATAAATATTCAAAAACCATCACTGAAGAGGAAAAGATTGTGGACATACAGAAAAATACTTAAAAAAAAATATCATCAATACATGCAAGGAGAAAAAGGGAAATACAGAGAAATGATTAAAGGATATGAGGAAAATAATGAAAGCATAATATGGAAATCTTTTTAAGATTCTCAATAGGAATCAGAGTTGAAAACTAAAATAACTGAAATTAAAAATTATCTAGCAGGTTTCAACAGTAGATTGGGCTGGCAAAAGAAGTATGAGTGATCTCAAAGACAAGAAAATTCAAATGATTCCATCTGAGGATCAGAAAAAAAAAGAGTACAGAAGAGCAAACAGAGATAAGAGACCTGTGGGACACCATAAAGCATACCAATATGAACATTATGGAAGACCCAGAAGAAGAAGACAGAGAAATGAGGCAGAATGAATATTCAAAGAAATAATGGCAGACAATTTCTCAAATTTAATGTAAGATATGAATATGTACATTCAGAATCTCAAATCCCCAATCAGGACAAACAAATTGCCACATGGCAGGCCCCAGGACCGCCAGTAGCTGATGCTGTGATTTTGACATTTCATGACCTTGGAACTCAAAGTTTTTTACCCTAAACGAAATCCCCATTATAAATGCCAACCCATTTCTGATACTTTGGCAAACTAAGACATCAATCATCAAATTTATATGGAAATATTAAGGGGTTCCAAATAACCAAAATGATCTTGAAAAAGAAAGAAGTTGAGGGACTCAGAGTTCCTAACCTTAAAAGTATTACAAAACTGAGTGGGTGTAGATCAGTGGTTGAACACCTGCTTCCCATGTGCGAGGCCTCAGGTTCATTCCCTGTTATCTTGTTAAAATGAAAATAAATAGTATTACAAAGCCACAGTAATCAAAACATCATGTTACTGGCCTAAGGACAGGCATATAGATAAATTGAATCAAATTGAGATTTCAGAAATTACTTTAAATTCTATAGGCATGTAATTTTCCACAAGAGTCCCAAGTCCATTCAATTGGGAAAGAATAGTTCCCAGACTTGAGACAGTTTCCAGACCCAGGGCCCCGTGAATGAGGAGAAGGCTAGGTCCCCATGGGGAAAGATCCTATTAAACTGCCAAAAATTTACACTGTTAATCTTCCTCCCACCTTTCCCCAGGGAGACCTAGGTCCTTTTGCCAGAGTAACTGTGCATTGGGGAAAAGGAAATGATCACACATTTGGGGATTATTAGACAATGGCTCAGAAGTCACATTAATTCCACGAGACCCAAAACTTCACTGTGGTCCACCAGTCAGAATAGGGGCTTATGGAGGTCAGGTGATTGATGGAGTTTTAGCTCAGGCCCGTCTCACAGTGGATCCAGTGGATCACTGGACCCATTCTGTGGTTATTTCCCCTGTTCCAGAATGCATAATTGGAACAGACATACTCAGTAACTGGCAGAATCCCCACATTGAATCCCTGACTTGTGGGGTGAAGACTATTATAGTTGGAAAGGCCAAGCGGAAGTCTCTAGAACTGCCCCTGCCTAGCAAAATAGTAAACCAAGGGCAACACCGGATTCTTGGAGGGATTGCAGAGATTAGTACCACCATCAAGGATTTGAAGGATGCAGGGGTGGTGGTTCCCACCATATCCCCATTCACTCTCCTATTTGGCCTGTGCAGGAAACAGGTGGATCTTGGAGGATGATGGTAGATTATTGTATACTTAATCAGATGGTGACTCCAATTACAGCTGCTGTCCCAGATGTGGTATCATTGTTTGAGCAAATCAACACTTCCCCTGGTACCTGGTATGCAGCTGTTGATCTGGCAAATGCTTTTTTCTCAATTGCCCTTAGTGAGGACCACCAGAAACAGTTTGCTTTCAGCTGGCAAGGCCACCAGTATATCTTCACTGTCCTGCTTCAGGGGTGTATCAACTCTCCAGCCCTATGTCATATTGTCTGCAAGGAACTTGATCATCTCTTCCTCCCACAAGACATCACACTGCTTCATTATATTGATGACATCATGTTGATAGGACCTACTAAACAAGAAGTAGCAAAGACTCTAGATTTATTGGTAAGGCATTTGCCTGAGAGAGGAGGGAGATAAATCCAACAAAAATACAGGGTCTTTGTACCTCAGTGAAATTTCTAGCTGTTCAGTGGTGTGGGACCTGTCGAGATATCCCTTCTAAAGTAAAGGAGAAGCTATTGCACTTGGCCCCTCCTATGACCAAAAAACAGGCACAGCACATAGTTGGCCTCTTTGGGTTTTGGAGCCAACACATTCCTAATTTGGGTGTGCTACTCCAGCCCATTTACTGAGTGACCAGAATAGCTGCTAGTTTTGATTGGGGACTGGAATAAGAGGAGGCCCTGCGACAGGTCCAGGCTGCTGAGCAAGTTGCACTACCACTTTAACCATATGATCTAGCAGATCCAATAGTGTTGCAAGTTTCAGTGGCAGATAGAGATGGTGTCTGGAGCCTTTGGCAGGCCCCTATAGGGGAAACACAACGCAGACGCTTAGGATTTTGGAGCAAATCCTTGCCATCCTCTGCTGATAACTACTCCCCTTTTGAGAAGCAGCTTTTGGCTTGCTACTGGGCCTTAGTAGAGACTGAATGCTTAACCATGGGCCATCAAGTTACCATGAGAACTGAGTTGCCTATCATGAGCTGGGTATTGTCTGACCCACCAAACCATAAAATTGGGTGTGCACAGCAGCACTCCATAGTAAAGTGGAAGTGGTATACATGAGGTAGGGCTCGAGCGGGCCCTGAAGGCACAAGTAAGTTACATGAGGAAGTAGACCCAAATGCCCATGGTCACAACCCCTGCCATATTACCTTCTCTTTCCCAGCCCACAGATTGACCTCTTGAGTCCCTTACAATCAGTTGACTGAGGATGAGAAATCTCGGGCCTGGTTTACAGACGGTTCAGCACGATATGCAGGTAACACCCAAAAGTGGACAGCTGTGGCACTGCATCCCTTTTCTGGGACATCCTTGAAGGATAGCTGTGAGGGCAAATCCTCCCAGTGGGCATAACTTTGAGCAGTGCACCTAGTTGTTCATTTGGCCTGGAAGAAGAAATGGCCAGAAGTGCATTTGTACACTGACCATGGGCTGTTGCCAATGGTTTGGCTGGATTGTCAGGGACTTGGGAGGACCATGTTTGAGAAATTGGTGACAAGGAAGTTGGGGAAGAGGTATGTGGATTGAACTTTCTGTGTGGGCAAAACATCATGAACATATTTGTGCCCCACATGAATGCTCACCAGAAGGTAACTTCAGCAGAGGAAGAGTTTAATCAAGTGGATAAGAAGGCCTGCTCTGTGGCTAATTCTCAGCCTCTTTCCCCAGCCACTCCTGTCATTGTCTGATGGGCTCATGAACAAAGTGGCCATGGAGGTAGGGGTGGAGGTTATGCATGGGCTCAGCAACATGGACTTCCCCTCAGCAAGGCTGACTTGGCTACAGCCACTGTTGAAAGTCCAATCGGCCAGCAGCAGAGACCCACACTCAGCCCCTGATACGCCACCATTCCTCAAGGTGACCAGCCTGCTACCTGGTGGCAGATTGACTACATTGGGCCACTTCCACCATGGAAGGAGCAGCAATTTGTTGTAACTGCAATAGACACATATTCTGGCTATGGGTTTGCATTTCTAGCATGCAATGCTTCTTCCAAAATTACCATCCATGGACTTACCGAATATCTTATCTCCCGCCATGGCATTCCACACAGCATTGCTTCTGATCAAGGAACCCATTTCTCAGCAAATGATGTGCAGGAATGGGCACATGCCCATGGAATTTACTGGTCTTACCATACTCCCCATCACCCTGAAGCAGCTGGATTAATAGAACCATGGAATGGCCTTTTGAAGAAACAATTAAGGCACCAACTAGGTGGTAATACCTTCCAGGGCTGGGACAATGTTCTCCAGGAAGCTGTGTATGCTCAAAATCAGCATCCTCTCTATGGTGCTGTTTCTCCCATAACCAGGATTCATGGGTCCAGGAATCAAGGGATGGAAATGGGAGTAGCACCCTCACTATTATCCCTAGTGACCCACTAGGAAAATTTTTGCTTCCTGTCTCTGCAACCTTAAGCTCTGCTGGTCTACAGGTTTTAACCCTAAAAGGAGGATTGCTGCCACCAGGGAACACAGCAATGATTCCATTGAACTTGGAAGTTAAGTCTGCCACCTGGCCACTTTGGGC
Source organism: Cabassous unicinctus (assembly GCA_029593785.1). Taxonomy (NCBI): domain Eukaryota; kingdom Metazoa; phylum Chordata; class Mammalia; order Cingulata; family Chlamyphoridae; genus Cabassous; species Cabassous unicinctus. Next base: position 75,563 of record JAQZBX010001497.1, on the reverse strand, counting down.
TCCTCTTACCTGTGAATCAACAGGCAAAGAAGGGAATTACTGTACTGGGTGGGATGATGGATCCTGACTATCAAGGGGAAATAGGACTACATCTACATAGTGGGGGTAAAGAAGAGTTTGCCTGGAATGCAGGAGATCCTCTAGGGTGTCTCCTAATACTGCCATGCCCTGTGATTAAAGTCAATGGAAAACTGCAAGAAACCAATTCAAAAATAAATAACAATGGCCCAGAATCTTCTGGAATGAAAAGTTGGGTCACCCCATGAGGCAAAGAACCACGGCCAGCTGAAGTGCTTGCTGAATGTAACGGGAGCATGGAATGAGTAGTGGAAGAATGTAGTGATAAATATAAACTTCGACTACATGACCGGTTACAGAAACGAGGACTGTAATAGTCATGAACCCTTCTTCCTTGTTTCATTGTGAGTATGATTGTATATGTACACAAAACAAATTTCTTTGTTTTCTTCCCCAACGTTTTCCCCTATCATATGAAAAGTTGTATTAATTTCACATCATAATATTTAAGGATGTCAAGTTTAAGAGTGAATATTACCCAAGGACATGCACCCTATTCTGTTGAGAATTAATGCATTTCCAGTTGTACGCAGGGAAGTTGAACATTGTTAGTTGGAAATATATATGTATGCTTGTCTGTTATTGTTTTTACTTAGAGAATAACTATAGTTTAGGGTAATGTGTATGGTTGGCGAGTTGACAAGGGTTGGACTGTGATGGTTAGGCTAATGGGGCAACTCAGCCAGGTAATTGTGTCCAGGTGTTAGGTCCAGCAAGCACTGAGCTAATTGTAATAAAAGAGCATTTATGGACTTTGATCACCAGTGAGTTTATTGCCTGGATGGCTGATTTCATCTGCATCAATCAGGGAGTTTGCATCAACAATGGGTGACGCTTTTATCCAATCAGTTGAATGCCTTAAAAGGGGAAGTGATTTCAACATTCAGAGAGAATTTCCCAGCTTGTCTTTGGACAGCCAACTTCTCCCAGAAACTCATCAAGGACCTTTCCAGACTTTCATCAGAGCCCCTGGTTTGCAGCCTGCCTGTGGAACCTAAACTTGTGCATCCCCACGGTTGCATGAGGGACTCTTATAAAATCTCATATTATTGAAAGATATCTCCTGTTGATTCTGTTTCCCTAGAGAACCCTGACTAATACAGTCATTAAATCATGAAACTTGATATTCTGCTATTCTCTAACAATTGGCAATTTCTGCTACCTTTGGCATATTAAAGCTACCTCAAATCTTAGAAAAAGTAAAAAGTAAAAAAGGCAAAATTTTATAGATGAACACCTGGCCAATCAACTTAGGGTATGCATACCACTTCAAAATACCTTTAGGAAGTAATATTTTCCTAATCCTTTAAGATTTTGAGTAAAGTAAGAAAATACACCCAAAATATGGGTAATGGAAACAAAATAAAAATAAGAGCCACCTTCAAGAAGACAAAGATTTAAAAAATGCAAACTGCTAGATGCATAGTTCAGAAAATGTCAGATATTGAGAAAAACACATATGAAAAACATACACTCATACACAGACACACACATTTGTGCATGGATGCACCCAGTCACAGCAATAAATAGTTATTGGAGAGAAAAATCCAAATCAGAAAATGGAGACCAACTATGTGGTAGGTTAAAATAAAGACTTCAAAATAGGGAAGTCATGGTATGACACCTTGAGAATCTGGTGGAATTTAAATGAGCACTAAATAAAATAAGTAAAGATCTATGTCTAGATAATAGGAAAAGTGTTGAATTTGAGTTATAGGCAAAATATTAATATTAACAATATAGTAAAATATGTATAGCGAAACTCAGTATAAACACATTAATTCCCTTTATTTCATCACTGAAATTCAAGAGGCTCTGTTTAACAAACAATAAAGAGCTTGTTATTAAATGTTATCAAGTTGAGCAGGAAAGGGTTAACCCAGCAGTTCTGAGTTGCTCAAACCCTGCATATTCCAAAGAAAGGACTGACTTCAGACAGGCTTGGACCAGTTCCTGGGCAATATCTCTGAGCCCTTGGAATTGTCTGCCTGATAAGTGTTTTCAAAGTTTTGAGGAATTGGACTAGGCTGTATTTATCATTGTGTTCATTTCTTAATTCTGTCATAACCAATTACTACAAATCTGTTAGCTTAAAACAACAGAAATTTATTCTCTCACAATTTTGCAGACTAGAAATCCGAAATCAAGTTGTTGGTAGGGCCATGGAGATAGAAAGAGTGATAAAGAGAAATAGAAAGAGGAGAAGAGGAAGAAAGATTGAGAGTGAGAAATAGAGACAGAGACAGAGGGAGAGAGGAGGTGAGAGAGTTAAATTTTCATATTTGGGTAACATGAATAAATGGTATACCTGAATTCCTATGGCATTCTTGTAACTTTTCCAGAAGTGTGAAATTATATAAAATTAAGAACATTTAAAAATAATAAATACATAAATGGGTGGATGGAAGGATGGATCGATAGATAGATAGATAATTTTCTGGACTTCCATTCAGGAGTCATTAGCCTTCTTTTATATTTGGCAATCTTCCCTTATTAAATGATGTTTGATTTTTATTTATGGAAGCCCTGCATGCTTATCTTGAATATACTTTATTCAACAAGAGTTTGCTTCTTTCATTTCTTTAGCCCAGGGTGGTGACAAATTTCTGCTTGTACTCTAGCATGAGGACGGCTCAGAGACCCCAGCTAGTGGCTTCCCCAGTCCCTGTCCACCTTTTGGTTCATGCTCAGATCTTCATTGGCTGTGTTTACTTGTTAGTTTATCTGTCAGAGAGGTTGCCAACGAGGATGTGTCATTTCTCTGGAGATCTCATCTACCTTTGATGAGATCAGCAGTTTCTCAGGCTGTGCTCTACATGTAGTCTAGTGATAGTGGAGAGTGGCGTACCTCAGATCTCATATTCACCCATGATACTGAAAGCAGGAGAATCATTTTCATCAAGGGAATGTATTTATTTTTCACAAGAAAGACAAAAATTTAAAAGTTTGATAATGTCAATTGTGACTAAGTTCTGGGGGAAGTAGCTATTATAACACCTTGTTTTTTGAACTGTAAATTTAGAAAGACTTTTTGGAGGTAAAATTTTAGCAATATCTATCAATATTCAGGATCCACATATCTGTTGACAAAGCAGTTATATTACTTCCAATTTATTCAATAGATACACTTATACAAGGGTAAAATTATTTAAAAGTCATCTCTACTTTATTTTTATTCTTAAATAATTCCTGACTTCAGCCTGGTCTTTAGCAAAAGTATATGCAAATTAAATTCCTCAGGACTAAGTCTTAGAAGTTAATCTAGTAAACCTGTTATGTAAATGAAACTCTGACTTAAAAATATATTAAATAAAGGAAAATGAAAGGAAACCAAAGAAGTATACATGATTTATTGATGTTGTTGTGTTAAAGAAAGATTATGTACCTGTCTCTTATTAGTTTATTGGAATATTGAGGTGTGGTTGCTGAGAGAAAAGGTCTGGACAGAATTCATATCATACTGGACTAAAACAAAGTAATTTGCCACAATAATTGATTTTAGTTTGTTGAGATGGGGCTTTGAGTTCTTTGATCTATCTATCTATCTATCTATAAATATGTATACAGACACACAAATGTGTGTGAGTTTATCAAAATGGATTAGAACATTTAGAGAGAGACTCTAAAATTTAAGTAAACTCAGAGAAATAAACTAACCATTAAAATATTCAAATGACAATGAGTTTGCCACACTAATGAAAGATGTTTATGTGGGAGGTTGTGGGAGGTATGGGAAGTGGGGCATATGGTAACCTCTATATTTTTCTGTAACATTCACATAATCTAAATATCTTTTTAAAAATAAAAAAAAAAGAAAAAAAGAAAAAATATTGAAATGAATATTATTTTGTTATTAAATAACTACTTTACATTATTTTGTATTTGTAGAAGATCAAAGAAAAAGCATAGTGAAAATTGAGGACATATTTATTTGAAGGAGTTATTTAAAGAATTGTTAAAATAGAAAATTAACCATAAATTGAAAATTATCTGCAGTATATATGAGAAAAACACAAAAGACATAATTGTATATATTTCTTAAAACAAAAATTGGAGTTTTGCATGACATTTTTAAAATTAGGAATATTGTGAGAATTGAGAAAGTAATGGTTAAAAACATGGTGCATGTAGGATTTGGAAAGATGAAAATCCTCGCTCAACTAAAGTAGAAAACACATCTGTTCAACCAGAATATAATTTGACTTAAACAAAATGGTTTGTGCTTTGAGCTTTCATTGAAGAAAGCTAAATATTGTGAAGATGTGATAAAAGGATTTTCTAAATTATAGAAAAAGATTAGATGCAATAATAGTAAATGAGAGGTATAAAATATCCACTGGTGTTTTATATAGCAGAAAACTTTGAAATCTAAAGTAAAATAGCTTCAGAGTGTTCTGAATGGAAGAATGCAGGTCTTTCATCAGACATGATTATTATTTTCAAATATACTCACTGATTATTTGGAAGTGACTGAGGGGGAAAGGTATAAAGTATGAAGTACATCCTTTATTTAGGAAAGTTTAAGGCACCCTCATTGAGAAAGCAGTGGGAATGAAAAAATGGCAAGGCTTAGTGACTCTGACTAATGATGAGATGTGAAAGAAACAGTGTAAGTAAGAAAAGCAGAAAGATAGTGATGATTATCTGAAACAAAGGGACAGTGGTTAGAAGCAGGCTATGTGGAGCATAATTAAGAAATAGAAGCAGCAGCTAAATATAATGATCAAATAAGCTGACTCTGAAGCCTCTTCCTCTGTGCTCATTCTGCCTCTGCCCATTATTACACAAATGACTCCTTGGAAGAATTATTTTACAACTATTTTACAACTTTGTGCTGCCTCAGTTTCCCCTTCTATAAAATGTTGATGATAGTACCTACCTCTTGAGCTGCTATAAGAGTTAAATGAATTATCTCATCAGAAAGACTTTACAAATTTCCTTGCCCATATTTACTTCAGTAAATATTATTTACATATAATAACCTTAATATTCATGATAATGCTACTTAATTATATCTTAAATATAAACATCATCATATATCATGGTATGAGAAAATAAGACTCAATAACACATTTATAAATTCTTAAGCATTTAAATTAAGTATATGAAATATATATTTTTTTCAATTAATTCTACCAATTTAATATTAGATTTCCACAAATATTTTAGCCCTCCTGAAAACGTATAATCAGCCTGATTAGAGTGACAAAAATATATTTTTGAAACAGCTCATGGAAACATTCTCATGTCATACAACTGACGTGGATTGGTCCAGAAGAAAGCATAGCCTTAGAAATTACAATTTGACTTATAATTAAAAATCATTAATACAGAAATATAATGAGACATAGATTAAAAATTTGAAGCATAAATAATTAATGTCTACTCTCAGAGAGGTTTGCTACAAAATATTGACTCATAAACTAGATAAATAAAAATTAAGAAAATATCTTCAATTGTTATTTAATAAAATTGTAATAGAATTTTTTTTGGCTTTTACACTATCTATAGTGCTAGATATTTATTTGATGTTTATTCCTGATAAAATATTGATTTATTCTGGTCTATCTAGAAAGTCTATCAGATTATTTTCACATATGAAGTATCATAAAGATATACCCATAAATATATTTTACATATTGGATTTCATTAAAATTTATCTGAATCGCTTTATCATATTACCACACTGCACAGTTCATTATAAATCTTGTTAAAGTTGCATTTTATAAAAATAGACAATTATAATTATGAAATGCATGCACCATTTTATTTGATAGCAGTGAGGATGTCTCATTCAGTAGATTAAGTTAAAAATGTATCACTTACTTTCAGTAACTCATAATTACCTTATATTTCTGAAGAAATCTTATTTTTCCAGCTTCAAAGAAAAATATGTCATATCAGATCTGTCTGAATTTGTGAAGTAAATTCACATATATGTCCTTTGTCTTATAGGAGTACATATGGAAGAGTTAATTTCGTGTGTGTGCGAGCACCTAGATATTTAAGATTTTACCCAAAGTGAGATTTTTTTTCTTTAACGCTCAGGAAAAGGAGGTTTATAGAGTTTGTTAGTTTATCCTTACTTGTAGACAGATAACTTGAACAGTGTCATCCCTAGAACAGAATAAAGAGAAATGGAAAAGGGTTCTAACGATCTGAGGTGATAAAGAAAGCTACTTCCCTAATGTAACGGAATTAACTTTTTATTTTTATTTTTTTTGGTTTTTACTGTCTGTGTGTATTGTTTTCAATAGAATTTTCTGTGAGGATATTGCTATGAGCTCTAGGAAAATTTCTAGGGAAATACCATAACATTTATTCATATATATTTTATTTAAAATAATAAATTATAACTAATATGGAAATAATAAACTTTATTCATATCTTTTATGCAGACTGAGTCTGGATCCCTGAGTTCTGCCTATCAGACATGTATCAAATAACACAGCGAAGGTATTTTAAGGAATGCTTAGAAGATAACACAAAATGTAAAAAATTGGTACCAAAGGCATCATCACATCTTATTCACATTTAGCATGTTTTGAAGTATAGCAGATTTGATGCGCCAAGTTAGCTTTATTCTTTTATTTTCTGACCATTTTATTGGCTTAAAAAGAGTCTGCAAAGTATTCTGTGAAGTTAAATACCAGTAGAAAAAAAATGTTGTATAATACTTATGCTTCCTTTATCAAGTTGCTATTAAATTTATACTCATAATTTATATTATGCTGATTTATCTAAACTGGATCTTGTTTATTACCTTTTACCACTATATAGCATAACATCATAGGAATGTGCCACAGTGTATATTTTCTTCTGCTGTTGATGCACATTTTTAATTGAAAATTTGTGCAGTTATCAATAATGAGTAATAGATCCAAACTTTCTTGATTCCTGAAGCCCTTAGTGTCTCAATAATTAATCAAGATGGACTTAGAACAAAATTTACATCTAAAATTTCCATTTATTAAATAGCTATGTCCAAACAATTTAAGAAGTATTTGTGTCTCATCAAACATGCTGTCTGTTGGGCACTGTGAAACTTGTCAAATTATGGAATCAGTTTGGCCATGCCACCATGATTTCCTGTTCTACATTGATTTTCATAAGGTACTTATGTTTTATAACAGCAACCATTAGAAAAACAGCTTTTCAAAGATTTAATACCATTGAAAGTATTATAATGATATTTAGTAATCAAACTGGGAGCGATGTTGAGTTTGAGACTGTGCAAGTTCCTCAAATGACACTGTATCTTTTAAAATTTATGACATCCTATCATGTCCCTTTGAGTTTGCTGCAGTGCCCAGGGTGTTTCAGTGCCCAGTTTGGGTAACTTGGCTTTGAATTATCAAACTATTTATTTCTTGTGGTTGCCCAAGGAGATAGGTATTTTTCACAGAATGTCTATTTTATACAGATTCTTTAGTACATTCATTTCAACTTTTACATCAATCCTGCAAAATAGGAATTATCATCCTCACCATTTCACAAAAAAACAAAAACAAAAACAAAAAAAATCCAAGGTTCCAAACTTGTAGAGCCACTAGTTGCTGGGTCCGGGAATTTGAACCCTGCTTTTCCTACAAAGCCACACTATCTTTCAGAAACACAGAGCTTTTTTAAGAGCAATATGAGAATCCACAAACAACAAAAATCGCTGATACAAATGCTTTTGCAATGACAATCTACTAATTAAAGCCCATATTTGAATAATATTAAACTTCTGTAAGACTGTTGTGTGGAGTTACCAACTCCCCACCACAATACCAATAAAGTGTCCTTCAGTGAAATGACTGCCACGTTCCACTCTCTATCCAACGTCTGATGGAAGCATAGAACAGAGTTATGTCCCTTTCCGTAATATTTTCTGATGAACTAGGAAAATAATTTGTCACTAGAAAATTTTTTGCTTTTAGAAATACTTGACAAAAGTATAAACAATCTTCTGATTATCATATTCCTATATGAGGAGTTGAAGACCATATAAAGAGGGTCTACTTGATTTCAGTGATAATTGTGTCATTTTAAAAATGCTTTCCTCAATACTAAACACTTTGCAAGCAGTAAACCTACATTATCTTATTCCACCCACACACAGAAAGGAAATAATGATAAAGAGATTATTATTAAATTCATATTGAAGATGAGAAAACTGTGGGTTAAAGAGTTTACTTCGTACAAGTTTACAAAGGAAGTAAATGGTAGACTTATAACTGAAAAAACACATTTTTTACATAAAATTCCAAGCCATTAACCACATCATTGCTGCCATTCTGGAATTTTATAATTCTTTAATGGCACACTTTAGTAGACACATTTTTTTTTCTCAGTAGATTTAAATTGATTTTCACTGAATAAATCATATAAAAGATGACATAAATATTTATAAGTGCTTTATGTACACTGCTGATAGTATCTAACTCAAATATTTATATTCAAATACATGCTTAACACAGTTTGTTTCTTTTCTTATTGCATGTAGGAGGATGCTAATAAGACATGCCAAGCTTGTGTCTATAAAAGAAATTTAAAAAGTGCTTCACACTATTTAATGATCTCTAGAGAAAATTTTAAATATGTATACATTGTCTAGGCCTACAATTGATTAAAGCCTTATATTAGACCTGTCAGTGGAAAAATCAATCACAGTTGTATATGGGTAGTTGTATATATCTATAGCCATAAAAGTTTAGATTTAGTCTTTATCCCTACTCTCTATTTTGGTTATTTCTTTGACCTGTCACTCCTCCAGGAGTACCTCAACTCCTGTCCAGAAACAACCTTTTTAAAGGTCTTCAATGATCTTCCAAAACTAAATTAATATTTATTTAACCTTTGGCACTCTGGCTATAGTTTCAATTTCAGATTATCCAGATGTTCCATAAATATGAGTCCTATCTTCGAACGCAAAACTCAAACAACAGAGTTAAGTGATAGTTTTCTTCTCTTCTGTATTATGTACACAGATTTATCATGGAAATGAACAAGAAGATACCAAAGTAGAAGATTGTATTACTAAATCTGGATCAGTGTGCTTCAGTGTGATTTTTATTGTAATTCACAGAATCAGTACAAGGGAAAATGCTATTATATAAAGTTTGGAAAATATCACTCATTACTATTCTTGGAAAGTAATAGATTGAGAAAATACCTGAAGATACTCTGGGTAGATATACAGAAAATGGCTCAAAAGCAGACATTCTTCTGTACTAAATCTGTGGCCTATGAGATACAAGGAAAACTAGTAATATAAGGATTTTTATTTTTTTGGTTGGCAAAAAATCTAGAAAGCAAAAGTTGAACACATTTTCCAGCAATTAACAAGGAATTAGAAGAATAAAACACTTAAATGAAAACAGCATACTCTTCTCTGAGAGAGAGCAGGTATAAACTAAGGACAGGATGTATAAGACAGTGTTCCCGGAAAATTCTACTGCTCCCATTCTAATAATTTCCTATGTCAATGGCTTTAAATATAATATAAAAAAATTTACTTTCTAGTTGCTTGGAATATAGTGTATGTCTAAGGACACATGTACATCCTTAATTAATTATAGTTAAATGGCATTAATACAAAAATACAAAAATAATTTCTACAAATCTAAGTAAGTAGAGGGGAAGTGAACAAATGGCTCTAATTCACCCATCAGAAACAAAATTCTTTTTTCTGAATTGTAGGGATGGTCAAAGATTACCCACTATGGCTACAGTTAGTGCATGTGAAGTGATTTTGAAAATTGTGATTTTTAATAAAAGCCATCAAAACATGGTTCAAGCCACCAATAAGGTTTTGATATTTTAAAAAATAAAATTGCAATTAAACTGTGACATCATTTTTAACCTAACACGGTGGACAAAAATTTTTAATTAATGATATTCTTTATTGGTGAAATCGGTTTTTTGGCTGGAAGCTAATTTGGTGCAATTTTTCTAGTGTACATTTTGACAATACCTATTTGTTTTGTTTTTAATACCCACTTTTATTAATTTTATTCAGAATGAGCACAGGAATTGTTCTGGATCAGAGAGGGGTTTACTATTTATTACCTCACAGTAAATAATAAGTGTGCTGTTGTGCCTTGCCCCAATTCTTACTCCGGGGATGGCACAAAGAATATCCCATATGAGGTCAAATATCCCATATGAGAATGTGGTTACTGCATAGGCGAGAGTACAGGGAAAGTTATTTTTCTCTGCTTATAGAGGACTTTTCCTCTCCTCACCTAAAAGTGTCTCCTTGGAAAGATAATAGGCCTGAGTCCATACTCCAAACTTTTGGTCTTCTCTTTCAGACCTAGACATGTCTCAAGTCCTGGAGATCACCTTTATGGCATGTGAATACCTAGGGTGATACCTCTGGGAATTAACCAAAGCACCTAGTCTGAGCTATAACTGTTTTGCTTTCTCATGGAGGTAAAATAGGTTTATTATCTCTTCAAATACTTTGAGTAATTAAATCTAATTACTCAAAGTATGTGAAGAGTCTCCAGAGGCTAGGGTTTTTGAAAGAGCACTGAGAAATCTAGAAAAGTTTTCTTTTCCCATGCTATAGAGTTAAAAATTTAATAACCTCTCAACAAAATGCTGCTAAGAAATTAAACCATAAATATACTTAACAAATATACTTAAAACTATATCTACAAGCATGACCATCATACCACTGATGTTAGCAAAAACGAGGATTCCAATTTTTAAAACATGGAAGGGTTTAATACATTTTTCTATATTTTACAGTTAATATATTGCTAAGTACTTGGTCTTCAAGAATGAAACTTTTTATTATCCTTAAATGCAGTTTGCCAGATCTTCATGGTCTAAAATACTCACTACTTCTGATCTAATAAGCATCACCCATAGTTTGAATTCTCAATAGTATATCTCTACTTTTTGTTATTTACTAGATTTTATTACTTTATATGGCACTTATGTAATATTTATTAGGTACCTTGTATTAAATCATGTAACCTTTCAATAACACAATGAAGTAGTTACTATTATCATTTCCATATACAGATGATAAACTATGACTTATAGTAAAGAATCTTGTCCCATAAATGTTAGAGCCAGGATTCAAACCCAGACAGACTAAATTTAGAGTCAATGCTACTATACTCTACTATATTGCCTCTTAGTAATTTACATGCAACTCTTGACTAACTTACAAAATTTGAAATTCTTGAAGATCATTAGTACATGACTTATTTATCTTATGCTTTTGCCTGAAGATTAGTATATCTCTAATAACATGTTTTTACCCTTAATATGTTCATAGATAAAACATTAATGAATAAATAAATGCATTCCACTAAAAAAATTATCAGCCTTTTAAAATTTTTCTTGTCCTTTAATTATGTCATAGACAAATAGGTCAAAGAAACTGAAAAAATCAGTCTACTAGTCAAACTGAATTGATTCTTGATATAATAGATATAATAAGCAATATGGTAGTACTGATACATACCTTCCGATTACCAGCTTGCCAAGAGGTACTTCAGTTATTGGTACATGACAACTTATTTGAAAAATAATATTCAGTTAACTATATCTCATTTATATTGCTAAAGGGAGCAATAATTCTAGACATCTCAAGAATATTAATCATATTGGCTAAAAGACATGAAATTTGGCACAGTGCCCCTTCATTAAGAATTTATGCTCCACAGTGTGACAGAGTTGGACTCAGTTCTGGTTTCCCTACACGTGCCTCTTCTGCCCCTTCTACTTGAACCTATAGTTAGTACAATATCACATAGGTGTAATATGGGAGCATTTTCGGGACTTGGGAATTGTCCTGAATGACATTGCAATGTCAGATACAGGCCATTAAATATTTTGTCATAACTTACAAAATTTTATGGAAGAGAGTGTAAACTACAATATAAACTATAATCCACACTCGGTGGCAATGCTGCAAAATGTGCTTATCAATTGTAACAAATGTACCACTCTAATGAAGGATGTTATTTTGGGAAAATTTGGGAGGGGTAGTGAGCATGGTATATGGGAATCCCCTATATTTTTTATGTGACATATATGTAATCTAAATATCTTTTAAAAATTAAAAAGTATATATATATATATATATTTAAAGGAAATAGATATTTTCACTATAATTTTTCTGAATTCCCTTAGCCAGGAAAAAATTTGTCCCTTATAGACGCCATCACATATTTAAGACTATAGTATGTCAGTACATTTGTTAATTGGTATTAGGACTATTTCATTGCCAGAATGTTCAAATTTAGCATAACTGTATTAATAAATCAAGCATTTAAAAATTAAGATATTTTATGAATTAGTACCTAACATTTAGTCTGTGTTTATCAGATAATTGTTTCCTTTTAATTATTACACCTGCTTATTATTATAATATCCCCTTGTATATCATTCACAATTTCCTATTCCCATGCCTTTTCATCATAACTTATTAATAACCTAAAAATTTTTCAACTTTAATTGTAAGAAGTGAAGATACTCTAACAGGTATATTTTGACTTCTGATAGACATCGTTTACCTGGATTTATTATTTTTTGTATACTTGTAGTTTATCTTTCACATATGTCTAATAGAATACTATTATCTACTTTGTTTCAATATTGTAGGTGAAATTCTTATAATTAGTTAAAATACTACTGATGGTAAAGGGCTTTAGTGAAAATTTGTGGGACATATGGTTTCTGTCACAACAATTGAGCTCTTTCATTGTAACAGCATAGACAAAGAAATAAATGGCTGTGACTGTGTTCCAATAAAACTATGCTTACAAAAATAGACAGAAGGCCGGATTTGGATGGTAGACATAGTTTGGCAACCATAGTTTAAGATAAAAGGTACAAAATTTTTCTAACTTAAAAATATTTTAATGCAGTACATTCTTACATAACCTGTTTGTTTTCAAATATTTTTAAGCATTTATACTTGTTATTTTTAAAACATGTTAATCATTTGAGTTCACTTAGCCATCTCTTGACTTCTGATTTTGACATGTTTCCTTATTATTATCATAAGTGCACATCCTATCAAGAATTAAAATTTTAAAACATAACTGATGAAAAAACTTATCTGTTTCATCTTATCTGTTTAATCTTCTTCAATAACACTTTTTTTTTTACCATTCCTAGAGGCTCCCTTATTTTCTCAATTTCTTCAAAACTCAAATTAATAAGGAAAAACTTTGATGCTAGCTGTCTTTTGACAGATCTGTCAGCAGGATCACATCTGAATATTTCTTACTACATGCTAAAATACAATTTCATCTGCATTTTATTTTTATATGACCTAAACAAATTTCCCTGAAAAGACAATAGAGTGAGCATAGCATTGATCTTTCATTTGACCCCAGATTTATTATTTCATTAATTGTATATATTAGTCCAGGAAATATATTTCACATTTTTTTTCTTGTTTTTTTTTTCCTGCTGATTTTTCCATTCTCTGCTGAATTTTCCTTTCACTGAAACATATTTCATTAAGGCTAGTTACAACAGCATCAGTTTAAGATGTTTGTCTGTTAATGCCAACATCTTGTTTGTCTCAGTTTGGATTCAACTAGTTATCTCTGTTTGTTAGAATATATTGCACTTTTAAATTCTTTATATTTCAGTTAATTTTGGATTGTATATTAAAAATATTAAGTTGTAGAAAGTCTTTGTTCTGTTATTTTTAGCAAATATACTTTTATTTCTCTTAATTTTAGCATGGAGCATTTTTAGCCAGACTTAAATTGCAGACTTTCTTGAGCATCAGCTGTGGTCTCAGTTCAGATCATGTACCTTCAGCTGGGTTGATTTGAATGTTTTACCCATGCATATTTCAGTGTTCAGTCAAAATTTGTATAGACTTCCTTTGGAAATCTCTCCAGGTCTTACAGTTCTGAAATTCTTCTACTCTTTTGAGTGCTCATAGTTACCTAGTATAGCAGTTTGATACTATTTATGAATTCTAAAAAGAAAAATAGATTATGCTTGTAAACTGGTGGGTTCTTCTGCTATGATAACCCTTTGGTTGTATTAGATTCAGCTGAGACATCTGATTAAATTATATTAAGATTAAGGTTCTGATCCAACCATGTCATTACAGTGAGTCCAGCCTCCTTGGGAATAAAACAGATGCTCACACAGAAGTAAACACACAGAGAAGAATACACAAGCAGATATGCAGGAAGAGACAGTGCTCCTTAGAAAAGAGCCCTGGGAAGACAGATGAGCCTGATAGTCTACAGGTGGCCTTGTGGAGAGAACAGAGCAGCTGAGCCCAGAAAGAAATGAGACCTAGGGAGAGTGATGAGCTTTATGCCTGCCCACAGCTGAGACAGAAAGAAGCTGGGATCACGGAGCCTTAATAGGAAGGAGGAAGCCTGAGCTCTTGCACACATCATGTGCCATCTTGCACCAACACTTGGCCATTGACTTTAGGTGAGAAATATATCCAAATAAATATCCTTTATAAAAGCCAGCAGAGTTCTGGTACTTTGTATCAGCACCCCTTTGGCTGACTAGTACAACTAACTTCCTTTTCTAGTCTCCTAGGCTCTGGACTTTAGGTGTGCCAAGCAGCCACTGTCTATATCACCTCAACTCTGCCTAGTCCCAGATTAAAAGCCACAGAGCCATCTAAAAGTTTCATTGGTTTCTGGTTTTGAGTTAAATGCATGTTTTCATGTTTTTTCCCTCTTTTTTCTTTTTTTTTTAAATAATAGAGTTCATACAAGTTGGCTCCTGTTCTTAGTCCATCATACTAGGAAGAAGAACCAACTCCTGTTCTTGTGAAAATCCTAAATGCTATTTGTTTCATGGAAAAATGAATTGTACAGTTGTTTTTATTGATATTGGGCCAATCAAAACATAGAGACATTACTTTAGCTCATTTCTTATCCCCCAGTATATTGATATAAAATTTAACATTCTGTTTCTTGTGGATTTTTCATTTTGGGGGAGATAGGGTGTTGAGGTAGAGATATAATTGTTGGGAAGGGTGGGAAGAGGCTTTACAAAATTAGGGAGTTGGTGGAGACTGAATCATGTACCTGTGGAGACCCAAACCCCAACCACCCCAAGTCCACAGCATGAAGTGCCTCTGTGATCTAGATATAAGTTAAAGCTTAACAACCCTCTCTGGAAGAGAGAGAATGTATATATGGTATCATAAACTATAGTCTTCCCAAAGCAGTAAACCTCCTTGGTAAATGTCCTTCGTATGAGCAAGTGAAAATATCACCAGACCCCATGTGTGCCATCATAGGACCCTAGCAGGAACTCTGTTCTCATACCTTACAGAATATCCTTGTTCTGAAACCCATTATATCACCCCTCATTTCCCTGTCTCTTTGCCAAGTGCTATTTCATTCTCTGAACTCCAGCCGTTCAAGAGCCTATCCTATCCATAAGTCCCAATAATGTTTATGCCTGACTAAATACCAGGTGCATTCTTTGGTCTTGCAGCCATGCCAACTCCTGCCCTTCAGGAGTTGGGTTGTAACAATTGGTGAGCCACAGCCAAGAGACTGAAGGACTACTGGCAGTAGTGGATGTGAGCTCTGGGAAGGGAGAATCCATGGGGAAAATCCTGAGTTGGCCTATAAAATCTATATGGAGGGATGGCTGCCCTCCTGGATGAGTAGGGACCATGAAGAGAATATGGGGATACCCTGAAAACTCTGCCAGTTAGGCTGGCTGTACTACAGCAGATAGGAGGGCAACTGAACTTAAATAAAGAAAAGGGAGACTGCCAGATAGTGGCTATAGCCTGACTCCTGTTAGGAGGCTTGCAATTGGCTACTGAGGCAGAACAAGTGGCAAAGGCCTCTGTGTGTCACTTATAAGGAAAGTTAAAGTTAGAAAGGTATGTGTGCCTAGCACAGGCAGAGAAGAAAGATTTCTTAACCAATTGCTTGCACCGAATTGATGATCATTACAAAACTGTGTAAACAGGAAGAATTTAATGGGATGTTATTATGACAATGTTTTAAATTTTATTCACATTTTATTTTGATCAGAATTTGTATCAATAACTTTCCATTTTCAATCAATAGCTTAATCCTGAACTTTAAGTCTAAGTGTCCTCCTGAAGAGTAATCCAAAATATATATGTTAAATGATTATCTGTCTAAACTACTAAATTAGTGCTTAACTGCATTTATACTGCTCAAGTGTTCCTATCTGGTTGTTAGCCACTAATAAAAGTGTTTCCAGGAATGAGTTTGCATATTACAGGCAATACTGATTCCAGAGGAGATCTTAGAAGCAGTAAAATGCAGAGATGTGGAATGATGGAGAGCATGGACACAGCCATACAAAAAAAGTGAGAATTATGAATCAAATTAGTGAGTTTTATGTTTCTCTTGATGTGTCTTAACTCTTTGTGTTTGTCTGTTTGTTCAGTGTATATTTTCATATCTCCAGATGGTAATATTAAATTAACAAATAAAAACTCTTAAAAGATCTCTATTCAAATTGCTAAAAATTAAATAGGTATTTATATAGGCAAATGAGTACTCCTGAAGCCCAAATTGGAGGGGCCAAACAGTATAAAAAGTCACATAAAATCTGAATAAAGAAACTATTTAAAGGAAAGAAACTAAAAAGTTTGTCCTGAATTATCCCATAATGTTTCTATAGTCTATCATGGCCCTTGAGTCTTCTAAACTTGACTGAATTCCAGTGACTCATTAAAACCCGTTGAAGAAACTAAGGGGATGGGCTGGGTGTGTAAAGATAGGGGAGATGTGAGTTTAGCCTAGAATTCTGTCTATTAGGCCTGGAAATTATAATAATTGGGACAGAGGGTATGTACAGAATAAACCTTGTTTTTTATAGTCTGTCCTGTAATTCCGCAATTACATTTTAACAGCTTTTGAGATGACAGTAATAATTCAATGGCCAAATTTCAGTAAGTAAAAAAAAAAAAATCCTTGAAAGCTATGGAAAGATTTTCTAAATTATGATTAAAACAAATTAAACAATTGTAATATATTCTCAGTACCTGGCAGTCAGTATGCTTTTAAGGTTATTCACAATTTTAAAGTTTTAATAAAGAAAAGAGGATTTAGCCTTGTGTGGAGAAAGGAAGAAAAAAGAACATCTCTTCCTTATACCATAATTGTTCAAATTTCATTTAGCATGGGTGTGAGGTCCCTAGGTTTATATAGATACTAATAAAATAAGGTAGTATCAAGTCTTTTAAATCTTTAAAATGATGAAAATTGTAAGTTTTTGGCTAATGAAATTATTACAAACTTATTTAAAAACATATTTTTGCCTAAATTGAAATGAACAGTTTTTTTTTCCTCCACAGAACAGAATGAGGAATGTGAGACTTAAAAGGATGTAGAAAGAACTAAAAGGTTGATGAAAGTGAATTCGTAGTCCATGCTGACTAAAATTTGATACTTTTTTTTTTTTTAAGGGAATGTGTTTTGTCCTAAGATAAGATGGCTGGTTTTCATAAAATTAGTGTGGAAATATGTAAGATAAGGCTTGAATGAATATAGAAAGTTGTAGAAGGTATTGTAGAAGTAGCATTAAGTAAGGAAACATGTTTTGTAAAGGTGAAACTTGTCTTAAGATGAAGTAACTATAGTCCGTGTGGTTATGGATAGTTATGGGAAGTCTGTAAAAGCATTTTCTAAACTGAAATATTTAAATGACTAATTCCGGGAAGGCCTTATTAAATAGAAATTGAATTCATGTTGACAAACAAAGTAAATTCCTAACAGGGAAACCTGTTAGAGGCCACCTCAACCTACATATTAATGTGGTGGTGGGGGGAGATAATCTTGATTCCATTGGGAATCTTAGGTTTTCATAAAATAATGGAGAAAGTAGTTTTTCCCATACTGTTAAAATAAAATGCCTCTTAATTAATGTAATCATGGTAAAGATGTAAAAGTAAAAAATAAAGTACTGAAATAGTTAAGTTCATTTAATATGTTATAAACTGCATTGGAAGTATTTAGAAAGTGCTAAAAATTAAGAGATAGACTTCAATATTGTCAAACTCCCTTGTTCATTCAAACCAGGCCTACAGTGCTGTGCGTGGTTTCTCTCCATTTGAGTTATTGGCTAGGCTGATCATTATGACCCCTAAAATATTTAAAGAATTTAACACATGTCTGAACATGACTCCTGAAGTGGATGGAGAGTACATTGAACTTTTGGACTCCTGCAGCAGCTGGCGATGGCTCGATTTGGCCAGATTTACAATGGGCGTTGCCTCCAGACTGGCTCTGTTTCATAGTGCTGAAGCACACTATGCATCAGGCTAGTGAAACACTGAAGCTTCCCAAGGGCCAATGGTCCTGCAGCATGCTGTCTGTGTGAAGGATATACCACATGGAGCAATGATTACCAGAGTAATGTGAGTAGAACCTAAATAGACAACAGGCACTATGATCTGTTTCCATGGAGAGACAATATGTATGTTATTGCAAACCTGGAACTTAGATCTATTAATTACAGCTCAAAGAGGAACTTGTGCATTGATTAGTGCATTGATTAGTGTTAAGTGCTATGCCTATATACCTGATGAATATAATAATATCCCTTCTATTCCAGGTCACATGCTGAAGGATATTGAATATGTTAAAAGCCATTGTAAACTTAATTAATTTTCTAAGTAATTAATGAATGAGTCTATAAGAAAAAAGAATGACTCTCTTAAAGTATTGTCTTTATTTTGCTTGCCATTTGCTTATCTTGTTGCCTTTGTTGTCTTTTTGGGTTTATGTCTAGTGTAGTTCCTCTCCTCATACTTTTCCTAGCTCTTCTAGGCATAATCACCACTGTGGGAACTGGGATTGACAGTTTCCTCTACCACATTTGAAATTTACAAATTCAAGTCCATCAGCTTCAGGAATATGTAGCCTCTGGAGGCACCTGGCCTTTCTCATTTCCATGGTCTAGTATGTCTCAGCTTGCCCCTTTTGGGGCCCTGTACCACCATTTTCTTCCAAAAAGTTTATTTCTAAGTTTATTTCTTCCAGAATCAACACCTTTTAGAATAAGGTATTAGTCTTGCAAGGATTTCATCAAGTTCCAACCATGGTGCCAGACATGCCTTCCTTCAACTTCAATAGAATAGCCAGAGAGGTTCACACCTTGTCAGGTGGGGAACTACTGCCCCTAACCAGCAGGAAACAGCTATAGAAGAGTGGCCGTCACCCTTCTGCTCCCCCTTAAGAATAAGAGTGTAAACTCTCTGAGGGCGGGGTGGAGGCAGGTTAGTATAGGAAATAGGGAAGGTGGCTGGTCAGAATAAATCCTGCCAAAGACCCTGGTCATGAGGTCCAGTTTGAAAGTCCTGGACTCAAAAGAAGTCCGGGATAACTCTAAACAGAAAAGCCTCCCCATTGATTCCCTGAAAGCTGAAAGGTGAAGGTAGAAAGGCAAACAATCAGGACAGCAAATAACTGGGGCCCTAAGTGTGTCTAAGTTGACTCTCCTTATGCCTAAACTAGTTTTTGAGGTCACTATAGAAATCTCCAAGTATTTAGAAAGTGAAAATGTATTTTATTAGAAGTCTCCTCATAGGATTCTTCTACCTGGTACTTTGTTATCTACTAATGGAAATATTCCCTGTATACTGTTAAACCAGCACAATCTGTCCCTTATTGTTCCCCATAAACATCTTTCTTTTCACCCAAAGCATCCTAGCCAATACCTTTCTACAGTGGGCTTCAGCAGTAACCCATGCCCACAATCGAACCCAATGTTGGGTTTGCACAGATTTACCATCCTCAGGTGCTACTGACCTTCCTTGGACTGTAATTCCTGCACATTGGACAGCATAGAACACATTGCTGGCATGGCAGAATATGACCCAGTGACACGTTTGGAACAAGACCTTCCCATGTAAGACTGAGATTCAGCTGCTGTCTTTCAATGAGACTCAAAATTATATTATTCCCTTGTGAGGGATCAGATGAATAAGCCCAGGCCTTTATTAGGATATACTTTATATAATAGTTTAGGATGGTTAACGGCTGAGTTTGTCACCCTAGATCACAATGCCCCCATCTGCATGGAATGGCAAGAGGGAATCTGTGATGAGGGGTGGTTATCTCTGAGTTGTATAATTTTACTAGCAAGGTAGATAGATATACAGTAAACCATGGGCCCTGGTGGTTCGACCCATTGGCGATTTTTGTGCCAGTTGGAACTGCAATTGTCACTGAAAAACAAATAATAGCTTTAGCTCTTGTCTTTTATACTGTTGCTGTTGAATGTGGATGCAATCCTTGTGGTCAACATAGGCCACTACATGGGGGTGGATTGTGGGGACCCAGGACCCCACCAAGTCCTCAGCATGTAGCCATCTGCATGACCTAGACATAAGTTAAAGGTTAATAACCCTCTGGAGAGGGGAGAGAATGTATATAAGGTATCATAAACCATAATCTTCCCAAGCAATAAGCCTCCTTGGTTAATGTCTTCCTATTAGAGTAGTGAAAACCTCACCAGACCCCATGGGTGCCATCAATGAACCCTAGCAAGAACTCTGTTCGCATATCCTGTGGAATGCCCTTGTTCTGAAACCCCTCATTTCCCTGTCTTTGTGGAGTGCTATCTTGATTCTCTGAATGCCCACCATCAGAGAGCCTCTCCTGTCCATAAGTCCCAATAAAGCTTATGCCTAACTAAATACCAGGTGTGTTCTTTGGTCTTGCAGCCATACCAACGCATGCCTTCAGGAGCTGGGTTGTAACAGTATCCCACAAAAGGCACATTCAAATCTTAATCCATGTTCCTGTGGGTTTTAAACTATTCACAACTAGGACATTTGAAGATACTATTATTAGTTAAGGTGTGGACTCATTTGTGAATAGGATCTTCAAAGATCCTATTTAGATAAGGTCAACTGAATTGGGGTAGCTTTTAATCCATATACTGGAGTTCTTATAAACAAGTCTTCAGATGCAGTCAGTCAGAAGGCAAAAGGTGGCAGAAATCAGAGGAGCAGCCTCAAAGAGAGAGAGGATGCCAGAAAGTGAAAGACTACGGAGAAAGCAAACCCTGCCAAGACCTTGATGTTGTACTTCTAGCTTCCAGAGCTGTGAGACAATAAATTCCTGCAGTTTAAGCCAACCAGTTTTGTGGTATTTCTTATAGCAGGTCTGGAAAATTAGGCAAGAGCTTACATATTTTTACAAGAATTTTTTTTCCTTGCCTTTCTCTCTGACTTATACTAAAACAGGATTAAGGCAAAATTCCCATTTTGGAGAGCAAACCAAGAAAGTAAGAAACTCTCTTCTGATTTAATTTATACCAAAAGAATCACAGAGGCTGTGATAGTGGTGTGAAATGTGTTCTGGTATCCATAATAGTAAACCTTTCTACCTGATTCTTGTCCTTTCAAAGAGAAAACATATGACTCTTTCTGATAACATCATGTTATTTGGAAAACAAACAAACAATTCAGGACAAACTTTTCAACCTGACTACTAAACTATAAAATCCATTCCAGATACTGTAGATTTTATAATGATTTCTTTAACAAAATGGGGATGAGGACTGTATTCTGTATAAGGATCACTAGTGATTCACAAACTCTAGCTAATGATTATGTACAAAACCAGGCTAATGAAGTTTCACATTCTACATACAGGGGAAATAATCTATTTCTCTTGCCATAAATTCATAGCATGGTAAAGAGCTTTTCCTCATTAAAATGACATGTTTTGGCTGGATGAGTTCAAGTCCTCATTTTAATCTACAAGTTCTGGTAAGTTTTCTGGTCCTAATTATAAGTCCTTATTGTCACGAGCACCAGTCACAGTGTCTGAAATGAAGTTGGTGTTCAATAAATATTTATTTGAAGTAATAATTAAACATATGTTTTATTATCATCAGATCTTGGTGATATCAATAGTATTTTGTTTCCACAAATCCTGATGGCTTATAGTACATAGCACTCCCCATAATATACAAAAAAGTTTTTGATTCTTATTTCTCCTGCCATGCTAAATACAGATTCCAAGTGTACCACCAGTCCAAAGTGGGCAAGACTGAGGTCAAGGGTGAAGTTAAATAAATGCAATTGTTTAATGTAAAAGGTTTTGAGGTATTCTCAAACTCATGAGTCAACAAGTCTCTTCCTACCCCATCATTAAACTAGGAGCATCCTTTTGTGTTTAGACAGATCCCATTATTAGAGAAAAATGTAAGTATATATTTGAATCCAAAAACTTTAAACAAGATGATAGGTGGAGCATTAGTGACAGCTTTTTCTTCTCAGTAAATGATTCACTTGATATTATTTGCTTACACATTTTTCACATGAATGGTGTTGCCAAATGAATAGTTTTTGTATTAATTTACTGGGCTCACATTTGCAACCTACCCTTTAACAAAATACATTAACAGCAGGGCTTAAAAATGAATAGCACTTCAGTATGCAGTATCACCTCCCTGTTTTCTTCCTAATCCTTTTATTGAGCAAAGATTAAAAGTGGTCAGCCATTAAAAATAATTTGGTAGAGAATAAAGGGTAGAGCTTGAGATAATAGAGGATTTGAGGGTTGTAAAATTTGTAAAAAATACATTACTATTTTAAAAATCTATTATTCCATTTCAGTGGAAATTTTTTATATCGTTGAGAATAAAAAAAATAAATGTGTTTTGAGGTAATAATGAGGAAAATACCTTTGGAGAAAAGGATATGTAGACTTGAATACATAGCTCATAGGCCCTGCCTCAGTTAAGCTCCAGGGAATGTGGATTTTTTTTTTTTTTTTTTTTTTTTTGGAGGGGAGCTAGGTGAGGACTGCTAAGGAGCACTGGGAGAGAAGCAGCTATCATATTTACAGAGAAAAAGAACATAGCTGATTGGCTAATTTGAAGTGTTAGTCTCTGATAGAGAATTAGGGTTTTTCAGAAAATCTTTTAATCTCTGGACAGCATGCCAATATAGGCTTAGTTGGATAGCAGTGGAATTGTTCAGCTATCAACAAGACAAATTAAGAGAGAAGTATGTATGGTAGTAACAGGCCCTTCATTAGAAAAAATTGCTTTTATTTTAGACAAACAACTTTGTTTGAAATAAACATCACATAATGTGTAATGATTTGTGTTTGAACAGTGATTCTCTTAAATAGCTAATTGTAGTTATAGATTTTTGCAAATTGAGGCTATGATTTATAGCCAAATGCTATTTATTCTACAGAAAAATTGATAAATGTATTATGAGTTTTATTAATTCATTTTAGTGTGTGCATGTTTGTGCCCACAAGGATAAAAAAGCTGGTATGGTGAGAGTTACTGCATGTCCTTCAGTCTTTCAAGTGCAAGGTTCTTTCCATTCTAAAGGTAGTGAAGGGAATAGAGAAGGAAAGAAAAGGGAAAATAAATAAACTTAGAGAAATATTTGCAAAAGAACAAGAAAGAATATTTTCTTAGATTAAAAAACATGTGTCCTTGAAGGGGGATACCGAAAAGACAAGGGATTCTGTTTATATTCCATAAATCTTTCCATTAACCTATAAAATGACTTCCAGTACATGAAATGAGAAATGATATTCGTCTATTCATATTTTTATAAGCCTTTATCAATGTCATTTTATCACGCAAAATAATCCACGGGAGTTAACTGATTCTTAGAATGGGATGGATAATGACTAGATCAAACAATAAAAATAATTCACAGTCATATTTATAATGGAATTGTTGAAGGCTGAGCTTTTATTTTATATTCCCATAGTTTGTATTACTCAATGCCTTAGAAATTACCTTCCATAGAATATGGAATGAAAAGAATCTAAATTTATACTTGTATAGGATAGATAGATGACAGACAGATGAAAGATGATAGATAGATAGATGGATAGATTGATTGATTTATAGATAGACGAAGAGAAGTAAAACAGGAGACTTTATTCTGTTTAAGAAACTATAATTTTTTTAATGGAGGAAAACTATTAGAAGGAGTGTATGGTTTATGAATATGTTTCAATAAAATTGATAAAAATTTTATTTACAAAGGGTTTGCCTTTCGATTTTTAAAATAACTCATCCACTTAGAGACCATTTCCCAAGACCATATTGCTAAAGACAAAGCTACATTTTCAGTACCAATTGTTTTGAGCTATCATGAATATTCAGCACACTTGATCATTCATTTCTCATGATTTTGTCACTTACTTTCTAGGATACCTCAGTTGCGTGCTTTTGTCTCTTTCCCTTTGTCTTCATTACCAGCTCAGAAAGTGACTTTTTCTTCTCTCTTTACATGTTCCTGAAATGAGTTCTTCCTGAACATAACTGATGCATATAAGGCTAATACATGCAAATTTATGTGTGCATACATCTCCCAATGTCCAGACTGACTTATCCAATTGCCTACCAAAATTGAGTACGTTTATGGATATCTCAAACTCAACATGACCAAAACAGACTCTTCCCCCCCAAATTTCCTTCAGTTTGAGTTTCTCACCATTTTTGTTGATGGCAATGGCACCTTTTCATTTGCACACACACACACACCAAATCAGTCATTCATGATCCTACTGTTTCTCTCACCTCATATCCATTTCACTGGAAATGCACAGACTGTACTTCAAAATATATCCCTACTCCCACCACTTTTTCCTGTCTTCATTCTATCACCCAACTCTCAACACTATCATCTTTTTCCTTTTTTTTTGTAACAACCTCCAAAAAGGCTGCCTGCTTCTATCCATGCCACAGAAAGCTTATTATAAACATGGCAGAGTGATATTTAATACATACGTTAGGTTATATCATCCCCCAACTCAAAACACTCTAATAGTTCCCAAATTTCATCAGTGCCAAAGTAACCTGGAACATCTTTGATGAACTGCACTCCCTTTGCATCATGACGAACAGAAAAATTCCCTCATGTACCATCCCTTGACTTCATCTCTTACTACTCTTCCTTTTTCTATTCCTTATATACCAAGCATTCTCCCACAGGAGTTTTGCCTTGGCTTTTTCCTCTGCCTGATACATATTTTCCTTTGGATACCACATACCACATAACTAAATCCATCACTACATTTATGTTTTTGCATAAATTTTTCCTTCTCAATGATATTTGCCTTAAATACCTTTTTTTAAAATTGCAGCCTGAGAAAAATACTGGTAATTCCCTTTACCTTTCTCTACCTTTTGATACTTAATGGAATTTATAACTTTAAAATATACTAAAATAACTTAATTATATTTAATTTATTTAATTTATGATTCAATTATATTGTCTTTAGTGTCACTTACCATTAGAATGTAAGGCTTGTTAGTAGATATTTTTTTTCTTTAGTTTACTGATATATCCCATACAGCTATTATATTGTCCTTATTATATAAAAATTCCACAATAATTTTTTGAGTGAATAAATAAGACCATCCCCCTTAAGTAATGTAGAGATATAAGTGAAATTTATTTGTATTCAGTATGCGCTTTGGAATGGATATTGACTTTACTATGAAACTTTATGCAATGCATAGGAAACATTAAGTGCTTAAAATATGAAGAAAAAATCAAAGCAAATTTACCTTCTCATAGTAACTTATTTGCATTCATTATTGATTAGATACATATGATTTTATAACTAAATTCCATGATTACATCTCTTTTCTATAATAAATTTAAAACAGTACAGGAAGTTTTCTAAAATATATTTGAGAGGTTTTAGCCAGCATGAGTTAAATTATCTTAATTTTCAAAGAAATTGCAATGTTCTGAATTTCCTTAAAAATGCAGTTATGCAATCTTAGCCATGTGTTAATGATGCATTTTCAGCATTGGTTTTCAGGAAATCATTCTTCCAAGTAGAGAGTAGAAAACATATGCTGCTCCATATCACAGTAAGGGTCTAACTTCACTGCAGGGATAGAATGTTATAACCTTGTAAAATTACCGGCACATTTCATGTGAATGCACAGAACAGACCTTGCTATAATATACAATGAAATTAAGAAAATGTTCCTTGGTGGTAGTCCAACATACTGTGACCCCCTACTATCTCCATGTTAAACAGTGCTGATATGTTTGAAAAGATGAAATACACTGACACCCTGCAACAATGATCCTCCAATGCCACAGTTGTAACCCTTCTGTGATCCAAAATGTCTCAAAAATGTAGCCAATAAAATAGCCAAATACAATTAATAAGAAAATGAATTGATAATTATTGTTTTAAAAATAAGAAATAAAATACAAAAAAATAATAAAAAATAAATAAAAATTTGGGATAATAAAAAGTATTTAAAAAATATTAAAAAAATTTTTTTGACCTTTTTCCTTTCATCGCTGTAAGATCTGTTGTCCTATATGTACAGTGACATTTTCTTCTGTTTATTGCCCCAGTGTCTTACTTTTGCATGTTGTCCTCAAGGAAGTTTTGTGTTACAGAAAAGTCACATACACAATACAGGGGATTCCCATATACCCAACATCCTTCTCCTTTTCTTCCTTCTCCCACTAATAGCATTTTATATGTGGATGGTACATTTATGACAACTGATGTACAAATATTGAAACATAGCTACCAACTCTGGTCAGTGTTTACATTATGGATTATATTTTGGACCATACACTTTTATAAACTTTGATGCAATTCAACATGGCCCGTATTCATCATAGCAAGATTATGTAGAATACTTCCATTGTCCCCAAAATGCCCCCAGTTCCATCTATTCTATTCCTCCAACACCCTCCCCTCAGAACCCACAGCTACCACCAGGCTTCACTCCTTGAAGGACAAGATTCATAGTTACTTTCAACAACACTGAGGACTTGACACACTGATCTGTCCTCCCCTATTATGCACTGCCCATGCTCTTGAGAAACTCACACCCCTTTTTTTTGAGAACAGAGCACGCATCCCCAGGATAGGTGTCCACCATCTTGCCACTCATTATGTGTGTCTCCACTCACTGATATAACACACTATGGCAAGATGAACACTCACACACTCCCTAGAAGCCTGCCCCAGGTTCACCCTGTCCCAAATGCTCCCCACATACAACACCCTAAACCAGGAACCCTCACTTGCCATATTTCCCGAAGAGCATTCTCAATATTGTAGTTTCAACCATGTACCAGCCAATCCCCAGTGTTCATCTGCTCCCTGCCCCAACACTCCTCCCAGTTCCATGGACAGTCCTATCCACCCTCCTCAATCCATTTCCCTGACAAACCAGCATTGCCCAACCCATGTTATCATTACACCACGGTCATGCCCCTCCACTGTACATCTACACACTTCCACCGTTACCATAGATTTTGCCCATATGGGTGTTGGCTCACAACCTTCTTCTCCCTTTCTATTTCTTATAAACCTATCTTCCACACTCTGGCTCTGTAAGTCTGTTCGACTTGCTTAATTCACATCAACATGGAAGGAAGCTCACCTGTGCATACATATAAGGCATATAAATGTGCTCAAATGTCCATGGGGCACTGTCAAGGTGGATGGAGATTCATACAATAACTGAAGGAATATCAAATTCCCATCCTGGGGAGCTGTGCTACATTCTCTAATGAATCAGCGAGAATCTCCTGAGTACAGGAGCAATGACTATTGAAGTAGGATGGTCCATTGATGGGCTCTTGATATTGATGACTGTGCATATGAACCTTTACTCTTGAAATTGAAACTTAGCCTAGTATTATAGGGTGCCTAAGAGTTGCCTCGAGGGAGCCTCCTTGTTGCTCAAATGTGGCCTCTCTCTAAGCCAAATTCAGCATATAAATACATTACCTTCCCCAAAGTGTGCGACATGACTCCCAGGGATAAGCCTCCTGGCACCAAAGGATTACTACCAAGCACCAACTAACAATGAAACTGAACAAAGACCTTGACCAAAAGGGAGAAAGGTAAAGTCGAATGAGTTCATATGGCTAAGAGACTTCAAAGTGAGTCGGGAGGTCATCCCAGAGGTAATGCTTATGCATATCTCAGCAGGATCTCATAGACTGCAAAAGTGGATATCACCCCAAATAGTGGGGCTCCTGAGGGCTCTGGAGGCACCCAGGTCCTATGGTCAGAAACCAATAGAAAATTGATACCTTATAAAAATTTAAAAAAAAACACAACTTTTGTTATTCCAAGGACTTTATCATGAAAGTAAGACAGCAACCTACCCAATGTGAGAAAATATATAGACTATATAAAGAAATCCTTCACCTTAACAACAAATAGACAAACGACCCAATTTAAAAATGGACAAAAGATTTGAACAGAATCCTTTCCAAAGAAGGTGTACAAATGGCCAGAAGGTACATGAAAATATGCTCAACATAATTAACTATCATGGAACTACAAATAAAAACCACAATGAGATACCATTTCATACCCATTAGAATGTCTGCTATTAAAAATAACAAGTATTGGAGAGAATGCTGAGAAATAGGAACACATCCGTTACAATGTAATTGGTGGCAATGTAAATTGGTGTAACTGCTGTGGAAGAGTTTGAGGATTCGTCAGAAAGCTAAGTATAGGACTCCCATATCGTCCGGCAGTCCCACTACCAGGTATGTACCCAAAAGAACTGAAAGCATGGACTCAAAGAGATATTTGCTTACTGATGTTCATAGCAGGATTATTCACAAAAGATGGAAGCAACCAAAGATTTCATTGGCTAATGAATGGATAAATAAAATGTGGCTTACATACATTGGAATATCATTCTGGCATAAAATGAAATGAAGTCCTGATACATGCAACAATATGGATCAACCTGGAAGATTTCATGTAACATGAAATAAGCCAGCCACAAAAGGACAACTATTGTGTGAATTCAGTGATTTGATACAATTAGAATAGCAAACTCATAGAGTCAGAATCTACGATATAGGTTACCAGGGCACCAGGTGAGGTTAAGGAGTAGAAAGTTAAGGCTTAAAATGTATAGAGTTCCTATGTGGAGTTATGGAAATGTTTTGATAATGAATGGCAGTTATGGTAGCACAAAATTTTGACTGCAACTAAAAGCACTGAAATATATATCTCAATATGATTAAAAGGGAAAATTTTATTAGGTTGGTGCAAAAGTAATTGCGGTTTTGCATTGCTGACTGATATTGGAATACATTCTTAAATAAATGTGGTTATGTTATACATCATTTTAATGTGCATTTCTCACTTTATTTACTTTTTTGCTAAAGACATTACTTGCTGCTTATTTTATATTTATTTTGAACTATGGAAATGATGGTAGACAAAAAGCAAATACAAGCAATTTTCTTATTTGAGTTCAAAATGGGTCATAAAGCAGCAGATACAACTGCAACATTAACAATGCATTTGGCCAGGAACTGCTAATGAACATACAGTGCAGTGGTGGTTCAAGAACTTTTGCAAAGGAGATGAGAAACTTGAAGATGAGGAGTGTAGTGGCCAGCCATCAGAAGTTGACAACTACCAGTTGAGAGCAATCATCGAAGCTGATCCTCTTACAACTGCACGAGAAGTTGCCAAAGACCTCAACATCAACCATTCTGTGGTCATTTGGCATTTGAAGCAAATTGGAAAGGTGAAAAAGCTTGATAAGGGGATGCCTCATGAGCCGACCTAAAATAAAAAAAAATTGTTGTTACGAAGTGTCATCTTCTCATATTCTATGCCAACAACGAACCACTTCTCGATCAGATTGTGATGTGCAATGAAAAGTGGATTTTATACAACTGGCAATGACCAGCTCACTGGTGGGACTGAAATGACACTCCAAAGCACTTCCCAAAGCCAAACGTGGGCCAGAAAAAGGTCATGGTCACTGTTTGGTGGTCTGCTGCTGGTCTGATCCACTACAGTTCTCTGAATCCCAGTGAAACCATTACATCTGAGAAGTATGCTCAGTAATCAAAGAGATGCACCAAAAATTTTAATACCCGTAGCCAACATTGGTCAACAGAAGGGCCCAATTCTTCTCCATGACAATGCCCAACCACACTTCATACAATTAACGCAACAAAAGTTGAACGAATTTGATTAAGAAGTTTTGCCTCACCTGCCATATTCACCTGCCTTTTCACCAACCAACTACCACTTCTTCAAGCATCTCAAAAACTTTTTGCAGGGAAAACCCTTCTACAACTAGCAGGATACAGAAAATGCTTTACAAGAGTTTGTAGAATCCCGAAGCATGAATTTTTATGCTACAGGAAAAAACAAATTTATTTCTCACTGGCAAAAATGTGTTGATTGTAATGGTTCCTATTTTGATTAGTAAAGATGTGTTTGAGCCTCATTATCATGATGTGAATTTCATGGTCCAAACTGTAATTCCTTTTGCACCAACCTAATATAATAGCTTGTATATATGATATCAGAATAAAATTTTTTAAAAAAAATTCATGGAACTATGCTACATAAACAGTGAACCATAAGTTAAACCATGGACTTGAATTAGAAGTAAAATTCTTGAGCTGTTGTGTTTTTCACTGAGATCCTTAATATCATACCTGTATGTTCATATTATACGTGTCAGGAAAGTATTGGAGGAAGTTTTCAGGGTGGATTTAGGATTTCTTATAAGTGGTTCCATCCCTTACGGGAATCTCCTGCTCATTTTTCCTCTATTCTATCAGTTACAAATTCTGACATCCAACTTTTCAAGCTGGTAAGAATGCAGCTCCCTGCTTAAGTTCTTGTCAACCCATTACATGTAGATACATATTCTACCCTCAATTTAATTATCTTAAAAACATGAATTCACCTGATATAATTTATTTCTTTCAAGGATCAACTTTTGTCCAGGTTCTGCTTTCTTCTGTTTCACTCTAATGCCTAGCACTTTTTAATATTTTACCCAGAATTTATAATTGTTATTTGTGTGAGCACTAGTCTGATAAATGCTTTCTGCTGTTACCTGTAGCAGATACAAAAACCTTGTTTTTTAAGCTATTCCTACTTTTATTTTCTTTCTCATGCACCTAAAAATTATTGAAACATTTCTTTATTGCCTTATATTCTCAGGATTTGTTTGTTTGCTACTGTCATTCTTACATTCCTGGTAAGCCTCCAATGTCAGTTCACATTTAACAATTTAAATGTGAAAGCTCTGTGTGTATTGATGCCTCATTAGAAGGTAAATGGAAGGGGACTTGGCTGTGATAGTGGAGGGCTCCCAAATATAAGTATTTTTTGTCCTTTTCTCTTCTTCTAAGCAGTTTCCTCAGTGAGTAATCATTTTTCTTCATTTTAATTATAAGAAAGGCTTCCAAGGTTTGGGGAACCAAATGGGAGAAGAGGCCTAACGTTCCCACCAATCAGCATGTATAATATCATTTTCTGTAAACTTGTCTCACCTTAGTGGTCATGCTATTTTTGTTGTAATTAAAAATTCATTTCTCCTGTTTACATCAAGAAAGTATATACTTTTATATTTTACATATCTTCTATAAGCCAATTTTTATGTGAGGTGTAAGTTCTGCATCTAGGATTGTTGTTTGCACATGAACGTCCAATTGCTCAAGCACAATTTATTGAAACTCCGTTGAAAGTGTCTTTAATTTTATTCAAAAACTTGCATTGACTATATTTATTTGGTTCTTTATCTGGACTTTATAATCTGTTCCATTGATCATTCCTTCACAAATATGATACTATTTTGATTTTTTAAAAAATTATTCTGAAAACAGATATATAACAAAATTTTCCATTTTAACCACTTTCAAATATATAATTAATTGGTGTTAATTACATTCATAGTGATGTGCTACCATCACATTCATCCATTACCAATAGTTGCCATCACCCCACATAGAAACTCTGTAATAATTAAGCAGTAGCTCTCCATTCCCTTCTTCCACAGCAGTGCCTGGTTACCTGTATGCTAGTCTCTGGCTCTAAGAATTTCCTCAATCCAATATTTCATACTAGTGATATTTTATAATATTTCTCTTTTTGTGTCTGGCTTATTTCACTCAACATGATGTCTTCAACTTTCAACCATGTTTTCATTTCTTTTTGGCTAAATAATATTCGAATACATGCATATATATCACTTTGTTTTTCCATTCATCTGTTGATGGACACTAGTGTTGCTTCAATCTTTTGGCAATTGTGAACAATGCTACTATGAATATCTGTGTGCAAATATATGTTCATGTCCCTGCTTTCAATTACTTTTGGTATACACTTGGTAGTGGGATTTCCAGGTAATATGATAATTCTACACTTAACTTTCTTAAAATAGACAATCTGTTTTCTATAGCAGCTGCATCACTTTACATTCCTACCAACAATGAATGAATGTTTCTATTTCACCACATTCTCTCCAACCCTTGTTATTTTTCATTTTTAATAATAGCCATTCCATAAGTGTGAAATAGGTTGTCGTTTTGATTTTAAATTGTATTTCCCTAACGGTTAATGATATTGAGCATCTTTTCATGTGCTTTTTGACCATATATATATCTTCCTTGGGGAAATGGCTATTTAAGTGTTTTCCACATTTTTTAGTTCAGGTTGTTTTTTTTTTTTAATTTTTGTTGTTGAATTCTAGGATTACTTTATGTATTCTAGATATTATTCCTTATCTGATATGTGATTTCCAAATATTTTCTCCCATTCTGTAGTTTACATTTTTACTTTCATGACACCGTCTTTTCATGCATGAGATGCTTTGTTATGTTTTCTTTCAGGAGTTTTATAATTTTGGTTTCTATGTTTAAGACTGATGTATTTTGAGTTAAATTTTATATACAGTGTGAAGGAGCTGTTCACCCTCATTCTTTTGCATATGAATATGCAGTTTTTCCAGCACCATTTGTTGAAGAGATTATTCTTTCCCCACTGAGTGGATTAGCACCCTTGCCAAAAATCAATTGACCATAGATGTGAGGGATTATTTATGAACTCTGGGCTATTACATTGTTCTATATGTCTCTCCTTGTTCTAGTATTGTACTGTTTTGATTATGGTAGCTAAGTAATATGTTATAATATTGGAAATTGTGAGCCCTCCAAATTTGTTTTTCTTTTTCATGATGGTTTTCGTTCTTCGGGGTCTCTTATCCTCCCATATAAATTTGAGTATTGTTTTTGCCATTATTGCAAAGAAGTTTGTATTTTGACTGGGATTGTGTTGAAGCTGTAAATTGTTTTGGATGGAATTGATATCTTAAACATATTTATTCTTCCAACATATGACAATAGAATATCCTTCCATTTATTTAGGTCTTTTGTTCCCTACTGTAGGTGACAAATATTTCATAGTTTTTAAAGTACAAATCCTTTACATCCTTGTTTAGATTTATTCCTAGATATGTGATCCTTTAACTGGTATTGAAAATGAATTTTTTATTGATTTATTCTTCATATTGTTTATTATTAGTATATAGAAACACTACCAATGTTTGCATATTCATTGTTCCCACAACATGGATGATTAGTTTATTACCTCTACAAGTTTTGTTATGGATTTTTTATATTTGGATCATGTCATCAAAAAATAGAGAATGTTTTACATCTTTCTAATTTGGATGCCTTCTATATCTTTTTATTGCCTAATTACTCTGGCTAGAACTTCTAGTGCAATGGTGAATAAAGTAATGGCATACATATTTTTATACATTTTGCCAATGTCTATCTTTGTCCAGACAATTTAGTCCATTTACATTTATAGTTGACTACTGATCATGCAGTACTTTTTTCTTCCATTTAGCTTTTTGGTCTTTATAATTCTTATATCTTTATTAATCTTCCATTAATGCCTACATTCATGTATATTTGATTTTTGTAGTATACCATTTTGTGTCACTTGAATTATGTCCCCCACAAAAAGCATATTAGGGTCCCAGTCCATAGTCTTATGGCTGTGAATCTATTTGTAAAACAGGACTTTTGAACATGTTATTCGTTAAGGTGGGTCCAAACTGAATGAAAGATGAGCTTCAATCCAATATTGCTGAAGTCCTCCTAAGTCAAGAAAATGGATACAGAAGAGGGAGCCATGGGGAGCATTCAAAAGCCAGAAATGGAACCCAGAAGAACACAATGAAGATGCTGCCATGTGCATTGCCCTGTGACAGAAAATTCAAAGAATGCCAAAAATTGCCACCCAACCAGCAGATGCTGATAATTGGAGGGTGTAAGCCTTCTAGCCTCTGAAATCATAAGCCAATAAATTCCTGTTGTTAAGCCAACACATTGTATATTATTTGTTTAAGGAACTGATAAATTAATTCACCTTCTGTCAAATTTTCAGGCATTTTCTTTGTGGTTAGCATGTGGTTTAAATTTAATATCCTATATCTATAGCAACCATAATTGTTTTGAGACTAGCAACTTCAAAAGCATATACAAAGACTGTTCTGATACCTCTCAAACCACCCATCTTTTTGTTGTACATTTAAAAAATTTTGCTTTTATACATTGTACATTCAAAGCCATACAATTATGGTTACTTTTTATGTATTTGTTTGTAAAACCTGTAAGGAAGTAAAAAGTACTAAAATACACAATACAGTGGTACTAGCATTTATAATTACCCATATAGTTACCTTTACCAGACATCTTATAACTTTATGCTACTTTGATCCACTGTCTTATGCCCTTTCATTTCAGTCTGAAAAGTATGCTTTAGCAGTGTTTGTAGGTCAGATATAGTGATGATGAACTCCTTCAGATTTTGTTTGTCTGGGAATGTATTAATGTTTCTCTCATATTTAAAAGACAGTCTCGCTGGATAAAAATGTTTGGTTGGCAATTATTTTCTTTCAGCATTTTAAATATTTCACCCTAATGCCTTCTTGTCTCCATGTTTTCTGATAAGAAATTGGCATTTAATCTTATTTGGGCTCCCTTGTACATTAATATATTGCTCTTCTCTTGAAGCTTTTGTAACTCTCACCTTGTCCTTAGCAATTGACACTTTGAGTACAATATTTATCAAGATGTGTTTCTCTTTGTGTTTTTCCTTATTGTTTCTTGGGCTTCTTGAATATGTATTTTCATGTCTTTCATTAAATTGGAAAGTTTCTGATATTATTTCTTTGAATATTCCTGTCTTTACTCTCTTCTATTTCTGGGACTCCCATAATGTGTATATTGATACTTTTGAGTTGTCCAACTAGTCCCTTAGTCTCTGTTCACTTCTTTAAATTCTTTTGTTGCTTCCTGCAACTCAGCATGAATCATTTCACTGGTTTTATTTTCTAGTTCACTGATTCTTTCTTCTGTTATCTACAATCTGCTGTTGAAACCCTCTAAATTTTTTTTTTTTTTTAATTTCAGTTATTGTGGTCTTGAGTCCCAGTGTTCCTGTTTGTTTTTTTTTATAATTTTTTTCTTTATTTAGATTCTTATATTTTCCATTCCTAATTTTCCTGATATTCTTTAGGTGTTTCAATTTCTACCTGCAACAATTATTCTTTATATCACATTTTCTCAAACCTCTTAATTTTAAATTGTTCCCAAACCATATTTAGCACTTCTCTTCACCTCATGGCTGATATGCCTCAACCATCTGGAATATGATAACAGTCTCCTAACCTGTTTTCTCCTCATTTTATTCCTTTAAGTTTCCCTGATTGCATAAATCAATGATCCTTAAAAACATAAATACTATTCTTCCCTTACTTTGAATTTTTATTTAAATCTTTAATTTATGTTTTGAATCATAAAAAATAATTAGATAAATTGTTTAGTATTTCCTGTCATGTATATGATTACTTGCACCTTCCTTCACCCTTGTTCATATACTTAAGCAAAATGGAACTTAATTAAATTTCTCGTGGCTTCAAAATACTTTAATTTTTCAAGAACTTTATTCTTTATCAGATTATAAGGCTCAAGAGGTGGTTTCTTTATTCCCTCAAACAAATTTAGGTCTGTATAATACTAATTCACGAAATCTTATGTTTTTTTAAATACAAATTATTTTGTAATTATAAGCATATTGCATAATTATTGATTTAAGGTCTTGCTCCATCCCAGATTATAATTGTCATACCAATGACTTGGTTTCTATATTATTTATTATTATATCATCAATGGTAAACACAATCCTGAAATATAGTATTCCCTCCACAAGTTTTGCATTAAGAAAAAATTATTGGAAAATAAAAGTTAGCACTGTTGATTCTATTAATCATATAAAATATGCAATATATTTTGATAAATATCCACTTCATTACATTTGACATTAGTTTTAATTTTCAATAATATAAAAAATATAAGTAAACCCAAATGCTTCCAACATTGAATACAATTAATATTCTAAATAGTCTTAAAAATCGGACATATGTATCTGATATTTTATTGGTATCTATAGCCAATAGGCAATATAATTATCTCTTAGAAGAAATGTTTATATGAATACTACTGTTAATGGAAAGGCCATAAAACTGACTCTATCATTTAGCTATATCCTCTAATTTCATAATTATGACCCCCTACAAGAGGTTACTTACAAACAGGAACTTTATAGATTTAATTATATTTACAACTATAGAAACCAAAATGTGTTTCTAAGGAAAAGGCTTTGTTTGCCTTTATAAAGCAAGGCATTAAATCAGGCTAAATCACTTCTATTTGGTTTTGGAGGTAAAAAAGGTTAACTATTATATCTTTTGTCTGAACGAAAGTGTACTATGATTGTATTATTACTGAAATATTTAAGATGTTTAGTTTTACATAAAACCACAGAAAGTTAAATTGTTTGATGGGTTGCTTGAAAAAGCACTTTTTACCTCAATGGTTTTGCTGCTTTCATTCCAATCTCTTTTTCCTTACTCATTATTACCTTTTCATACACATTGAAGTAGAGAATTAAGGCCATTATCAATACTGATACTGAAATATTTTAAAATATGTTATTTATATTTTCCTGGTATTCTAGTCTCCTCTTTCTATATTTCCTTTTATTTCTTTCTAGGTTACTTAGACTTAATATGTTCAAAATGCATCCTTATTCCACACTGCTCTCTGGTGTTATTTATGCCTTCATATCAAGGGCTTGCACTCAGATAAGCAAACTAGGCGATAAAAGTAAAGCTTCTATTTCTTATAATTGATTATATAAAATCTATCCTGGCCTTTCACTCTCTTTTAAAATTTGTAATTTATTTCATTCTATTTTTCTATTTATTTTACAATTTTACAATAGAGGTCTTTTAACAGCTAAAATTTTTAAAAAAGTGAACCTTCTATTAAAGCTTCAATTAAAGTTTTCATTTCCTCCACAGTCTTGGCCAATTTTCAGGGAACATGTACTAGAACTAAGAGGATAATTTATTACCATGTGAATGCACGATTCGTGAACGCAAAAAGAAATCTTTGAGTAAAACAAATTAGGTTCAAATACAGTAAGGTAGACAATCACCAAAATTTAATTTGTCTGTCCCAAATCTATCTAACTACAGAATTTTAAGATTAATGATTTTGGTATCTTTTCTCCAAATAATGTCCAAGTTCATAGAGGAAAAGTAGGTTTACGTGGAGAACTATTGAATAAAATTTCCAAGTAAAAAATGTAGACCATTTTTCTCAATTTCATTTCCTCAGAATGTTCTCTTCCAAGTTTGAAGAATACACATTTCTTTTCTCTCTCTCTCTCTCTAAGGAAGAGAGAGGCAGGAATTTAGACATTTCCAAAGAAAAGTCATCTTTAAATATCATGTTTTTTTCACCATGCTTCTGGTGGTGAATCACTAGCCAGTATATTACGTTATTTTGGAACTTCTGAAAGCTTTGTTTTCCAATCAAAAATCTCAATCTTCATTCTTTTATATCTAGATTAGGCACTAACCCTCTAATTTATCTCCCATTTTTCAGGCTCTCTCAATAGAAAATACCACAGTCAGATTGGAAAATTTTAAAAAGCACTGAAGTATTTACTTTATTGCTACTGCTGAATTTATAGTCACCTTAAGTTCAAAACTTGGCTTTCAACTTCTGTCATAAATGTGGATGAGATTATCCATAGAATAGTATTTAATATGTTTTTTTAAAAGCTCCCAACCTTTGATTTTACCTTCATAACACTAGTCTTTTCAGCTACATCTTGTTTCATTGCACATTTACAGACACAGTATAGGTATACAACATCTGCTGGTAGTGATATTTCCAGAGAAGATGATTCTTAATTGAAGTAATTACTCTTTCATTTGCTTACGTCCATTCTGTTTTAATTTATATTAATCTATATTTTCTTTCATCTGGATTGAATTTATGCTCTTTCACATAGGTTATCAGTTTTACTGTTTCTAAAACATAAATTAAGAATAAAATGTAAACACTGTGGCAAAGTCTAATGTAGATATTAGGACAATGTCTAATGCTATTTTTGTGCTTCTTATAACTTCCTCACAGTCTTTCCAAAGTATAACTGAAAGGTCACAGTCAATGCCCAGAATATTTCAGGATCAGTTGAGTGAATGAGTGAGTGAGTGCATGAATGAAGGGAGCATGCTTTTTGTCTCATAAGGCAAAACATCTGAAGAACATGACATAATGATTTTCTACACTAATACCTTAAATTACAGCTTGTCAAATCTTAGTTCCTTTACAAGTTGCTTAAAATACTTTAGTCAAAATAAACGAGTAACTTGATGCTTTATTTCTAAATTAAATACTCTGTGGAATTATAAAAATCACAATTTAGATAAAAGTACAGAATCTCATTTGAATAATCCATCACTAAATGCTATTTTAAATCCAATTAAGTCATGTGCTGAGATTCTTAAGTATTTTGTCTCTCATACAAATTATAACCATTTATGCCTAAAGAATAATTTTTTCAGACTTAATATGATTCACTCTCCTTTTAACATACCCATAGCAATTTAATCTTGATTGAAAATATTTTAGTATAAAATATCCTCTGTTTAGAGTATAAAATATCCTTTGTTTTGTGTGGAGTATCACATGAACATCATGTGCAAATTAAATATATACAAAAACTTAGAGATTTCTTACTCATGCCCCCTTTCTAGAGTCAATACTAAGAATATATTAATTCATTTATATGTAAATGTGCAACATTCACTTTTTGTTTGCTAGATTGGGCAAAATGAAGATAAGTTATGCCATTTTTGTTTTAGTGAAACTCTTTTATTAATAAAGTGATATATGATGATTTAATACAGTGAAAAATGTATTTACAGGAGATGTCATATTGCATTTTTTTTCAGGCAACAATGGGAAATGTTTTATTATTTAGGATTGAAGAAATGAATATGTTATCCAGTAAGCATACCAGGGAATTACAACATTTATGGCAAATAAACCAAATTAAATTTAAGTGAGTTTTATGGTTTTAATAATAAAAAATATTCTACTGACAAACTATCAAATGTAAAAAAAAGTAAGATGAATAAACTTCTGAACACATAAGTTTGTTATTCACTTGACATTAATTGTAGATAGCTTATTGTACTAAAAATTGGTATTTTCTAGAAAAATAAAGATTGAGGGTTTACATTATTGATTTGCTTATTTATAGTTTTTCTCTTGAAATTTTCAATTCATTTTCTTTTTTTAATACTTAAAAAAACAACTTTTTTTTTTGTTTATGTGTCCTGCACATATTTAAAGCACTTTAAATATGAACATAAGCAATTTCACTCCATTAAAATTTGAATATGATTAATATATTGCAATTACAGCATTATCTGACTGAAATTTACAAATTCATATTATTATTGAGAGAAACAGATATCAAATAAGTTGTGAAACTGAATGAAGCCTGAAATATATTAATTTCATCATACTTTATAAAGTGTACACCTTAGTAAAACCAGTAAAATAAATTCATTCACATATAGAAAATAAGAATAAAATCAATTTATAATCCAATAGCAATCAGTCATCATATGACCATTTTATTAAATAATATGTATCAAACTACATTGTAAATGGCTAATGCTCTCTAGGCAATGTGAATAAAATAAAGATTTAAATTAATTGTCAAATCTTTTGAAAATTTCAAAACCTTTAAACATACTTTCCAGTGAAACTCAAAGGTTAAACTTTGGTGCTATATATCCTTGAAGTATATTTCACAATCTTTTTGAATTTGAGGAACTAGAAAATAATTTTCATAATGAAAAGCAATGGGCAGATGAAAATGGAAGAATTTGCTTTGAGATGACAATGAGTTTGATTTCAGACATACCAAATTGAAGAAAATAATGGAAAAGTACTGTATTAGAGATAGTCTCAAGAATATGGTTGATGGAAATCAAAATAGTACCTGTTTTATTGATAAAGGATTTTCGAGAAAGTTACTTAGATGTGTGAATAAGTGTGTTGCCAAGAGTTCACCTTAAAGTTAGGCATACTTGTTCACCCAGTGGAGAAGAAGGAGTTAAAGCTACTGACCTGTCATCCATTTCCATCCTGCTTATTAAAGGGATATCCCCAAGGGAAAGAAAGTGGTTCACCCACTCTACTCTTGTTGATAGTTGGATCTCCAGGTAAATAGACAATTGATATTTGCTCGAAAAAGAACATATATGTATGGGATTTCCTTAACAGGAAAATTTAGATTTACATTACCCAAGAGAAAACAAAGCACAATCTGGATTCATGACACAGCTCTCTGGAAAATGAGATGCAAGTCCTGTAATGATCATGCTATAAAATGAGATGCTTGATAACCTAGATAACATATCTATTACTCTGCATAGATAACACATCTGATCTAAAGAACTAGACAGGAGGCCCAAGATCTCACTCTGCTCCACCAATGCTTCTATCCTTAATCTTATTATTAAGCTTGACACTGACAGGGTTTCTTATTTATGTGACTCTGGTTTGACAATCAGATTCATTGTGTTAGTTCATATTTGCACAATGAGCAGGATTGACTTTCAGACCCACCAATCATAACTGTAAAGAAATAAGAAAGAAAGGAGAAACATGATGAGGTTCAGATGCAAGGATATAACTGGCTAGCCATACTTTGTAAGAAGTGGCAAAAGTTTTAAGGTAAATTTAAGGAATAATCTTAACAATGGATGTCAGAGTAAACCGAATTAGATTCTAGGGGACTGGCCAAATAGATTGTTATGGAGTACATGGAGGACAAGAGGCAATAAAATAATCTATCCTTTGGCTATTGCTAACAATTATGGGAAAAGCCACACTTTTGAAAGAGGACAAGTTTGTAGAAATGGGGGGGGGACCTGTTAATTCTTATTTATTTTTATCAATATAATATCTGGTTATGTATTTCTTTACTATCTGTAGAAATGCCATATTCACTAGTAAACTCAACTAAGGCTTCTGCAAACTAAAAGGTTATATAGGCAGTTGGAAGCCAGGGTCAGATGACCACTAAATACTAAATTATCCTTGCAAGGATTCAAATATCAAAAGAAATATCAAGAAGCCTCTGGTAAATCAATCTTGACATGATTTCTTAGAATTTATTATCAGAAAGCAATGGCTAATTTTAGATACTACTGAATAGAAATGATATTTAAATCCTTAATTTTTGTTTATCTTACTCTACAAAAGAAAAAAATCCACCCTACATTTCGTTACTATTTATCCATTTAAGATCTAAATTTGTTATTTAGTAAATACGTAACATTAAGTTAGTCATGGCCCAGCTGTTCTCTATTCAAAAAAACATTAGGTAATACAGCAGAAAAGGCAAGTGGGGTTCTAGATACTCCTCTACTCAGAAAAAAAAAGTATCATAAATATATTAAAATTTACATTTATATATATGTACATATGTTTATGTATATGTGTATATATATGCATACATACATTCAAATGCACAACAAATATATTGTAAGAAAAAATCCTGGAAAACTCTTGCATAAAGAATTGAAAATATTTTTGTAAGGTTAAAGTAATTTTTATCGTAAAGCCATGTTGGGACAAATGTTTTTAAGAGGCTCTTCAACACTGCTTTTTTAAAAGTTTATGTAAAGAAAGCAAATAATCTTTCAAAGACTAAAAATAGTAAATGAGTTTTCTCAGCGGTTGCAGGTTTTTTATTATTTTTAAGTAAAAAATTAATGAACACAATAATAGTAAAACTTAAGAATTCTAACCCATGTGGATTTTTTGAATGTAGAAATTTGCTAACATGAAAAAATATATTCCCTCTTATATTTAAGAGACATTAACTTTTTGTTTTACTTTATTCCATGAAAACACATGGTATTCATTATCTGGCATATGGGAAGGAAAATGAAAATCTTAAAGTCTCATTCCTGATTTCAATGACAGATGAATTACTGTTGTCAATATAAAGTAAATAGACTTTTTGAGAAATGCTTTTAAAATATATACTTGAATCTCATTGCTCTGATACTAATTTAAAATATGAAAATACAGTTGCTTTACATAAGGAAAAATATTCCTTTAAAAAGATTCAGATGGAGATTGAAATATAATAAGAAACATAGATATTACCTTTTCCAATTCCTAGTCATAACTGCTCTAAAACTATAATATATATTCTCCAGTATGTCACAATGCAATTACACATGTACATGCAGGCAAACAGACTAACATTTTAAATGATCATGTGAATTTCCTCTTTGGATCTTTTATTGTGTTTTGAAAATTCTTATTGGTGTTGACTAAGAACATTGTTATTATTTATATTTTGACAATCTATTACCATATAATTTGTATAACTATTTTGAGTAATGTGTAAATTGTGTTTTTAAAATTTTTATTTTTTATTTATTTGTTAATTGTACTGTAATAGTATGATGATTTTGAAATTTTTCTCATTAGTCTAAAGACAAAATCTTTTTCCTGCTTTATTTTTTCAAACTCAACTCTTGCTTGGCATTGTCTAATACAAATAAAAGTCTTGTGCCAGCTTAATTATTATTATTGTTGTTGTTGTTATTATTATTATTTTCCACCATTATAAATGTCTGTAGGAGAATTTGATCTTCTGTTCTGTTAGAAAATTCCTTAATCTTAATTTTCTGTAAATTCATCATGTTATGGTTCATTGGTTTTACATTTTCCTTAACTTTCCCTACAACATGTTGAGATCATTAAATTTAACTATGTAGTTCTGTAGGTTTATGGATTCAAAATTGCTGTCATATATATACCTGCAACATTTTTCTCTTTTAGTATTTTTTTCATTTTTATCATATTTTAAATATTCATCTGCATAAATTATTATCTATCATCCAATTCTATGGTATTTTTCTGTGATCATTTCCAGCTCTTTTTAGTGTTCTCCTTGATTCAGAGTAAGTTTTCTTCAAGTCTTTTCATCATTAGATTGTTGCTTTGTTTGTACCGCAAAACTATTTTGAATGTTTTTGACATATTAGGACTTACAAAGTAGTTTTTTTTGGAAAAAACCTTCTTTATTCCTATTATCATAGATTTATTTTTCAATTAAGAGGTATGTCTGGGGAAAGCAGGGATCATAGAAATAAATAAATATAAATAAAATAAATATGTAAAAATTCATATTTTATTACTTATGACAGTTCTTCTGAAGAAAAATAATGGGATTATTCCAAGGAAGAATAACCATATATAGAAGTGAATATTTAGTTAAAAAAATTTAAAAAAAGCCTACCTGGGAAAATGACGTTTACAGAATTAAAAGAGTTAAAAAGATAAATAGAAGTCCAGTAGGCATTGAGTAATGAAGACAGTTGTATTAACCGCATATTCTAGCCATTAAATTGATACTTTAACATCTATAGGTGTCTCCAGGTAGTCAAGTCCCACTTGAGCATGGGAAATTCTGACCAGGTGGTAGTGGGCTGTTTTCAATTACAGCCAGCCAATCCCAAGCTGGTGGCTTCCTGCTCCTCCCTCACAGGTTTCCCAAAGAAATCAAAATAAAGGCACTTTCTCAGTCCCACCTGGTCTCTCTGCCTTGCCAGTGACTCTGGTTTCTTTCCTATGTGGCCCTGCTTCATGTTCTGACCTTTTCCTGGGGAACTAGAAGTGTAATAAATCCTTCAAACTCTTCTGTTCTCTCTCTCTTGATCTGCTCCTGGGGATATAAAC
Source organism: Cabassous unicinctus (assembly GCA_029593785.1). Taxonomy (NCBI): domain Eukaryota; kingdom Metazoa; phylum Chordata; class Mammalia; order Cingulata; family Chlamyphoridae; genus Cabassous; species Cabassous unicinctus. The sequence goes on along the minus strand of JAQZBX010001497.1, from coordinate 31,561 downwards.
AAAACAATAGTTAAAAGAGCATTTCCCGGAAGGAGTGTCATGTGAGAAGAAATTAAATTGGAAAAAGATAATTATAAGTCCTATTATTCGAAGGACACTAAAGTGACTGGAGTGAATGAAGAAGAGATTGACATACTTGGTATTGGAGAGACAGCCTAGGGCAATATCCTACAGGGCCAGGCAGGCCACTGTAAGAATTAGTATAATATGCCAGCAGTCATTCTAAACTCTTTACACGTGTGAATTCCTGCAGTTGCAAATAATCCCAACACATAGGTACCCCATTTAACAGAAGAAAAAATGGACCCATTGAGTACTTGAGTGACTTCCTCATGGCCACACAACTGAGAAATTGTGTAGTCACGTTTCAAAGCTGTGAATCTGGTTATCCAGTCTACTCTCTTCAGCAATGTACTACACTGCCAGTCACAGATTTTTTTTAAGCACAATAGCAAATTGTGGAAAGATTTAAAGAGTGAGAATAATAAAACATAATTTATTTCTTAACCTTACACATGGCTGCCTAGTACAAAATGAAATGTGTGGGCAAGAATGGAAGTAGTGTGGTAAATTAGTAAACAATTGTGTTCTAGGTCAGAGCAAGGTTGACTTTGTTTAGGGTAGTGTTGGTTCTGATGGAGATAATTGGGTGGAATCAAGTATAAATGGCATTGTATGGATTAGTGGTGACATAAATACAGATAGTAAGAAAAGGGAAGGGGGCCATTTACTGAAATGGAGAAAATGGATGGAGGTACAGAATGGGGAAAAAGAAGAGAACAGTTATGAAAATAGTATTTTGGAGATTCCTCAAAATATTCAAATATTTAATTTTTACATAAGTTCAGAATTCAGAATAAATAGTGTTTATTAAAATGAAAATGGTTAAGATCAGCTACAGGGAACAATGGGACTTACTTTTAAAATGGTATTTATAGATAAAGATTTGTGCTCTAGGTTTTTTCATTGATGCCAAAATCTTATTCCTTCTTCACTTTCTAAGGGCACAAAACTGGGGATATGCTTTTCCTTACAAGCACACAGACACACACATGCTTTATAAAATATATTTTAAAACATTTCATTATTTATCTTATAATTATATATGATATATGAAGTTCTATATGAATACTCAACACAAAATTTTAAAATAAATTTATTTTTATGTTTCTATATCTTTCTCTATCCATGTATGCATATACTAAAAACTGTAAGTTTATTATAATATTACCAATCCCATTCAACTGGAATTCATTCTAGTTTTTCTAATTTTGTTATTTGTAACTCTCTTCTTTGATAGTAAGAAGTCTAGTTCTCTTTATACACACATATTTAATTTATATGCTAGGTCCTGGAGTGCATCTCAAGTACTTTCAGAATTTTTCATCTATGCCACTGTGAAAACAAAGCTATTAACTTGAGTTCAATATTTGTTTACAGGTTTTGTTGTTGTTGTTGTTTTTTCTTTGGCCTGTTTGTACATAGTCTAAATTGTGTGAACTCTAAATTTATTTTTTGTAATATTTTGTTTTGTTTTTCATTTTGTGTGGTTATGGTAATTCTTTAAGAGACAGACAGAAGGGTTCATTGCTTCTGTTTATATTCTGCTTTTTTCCCATCTCGTTTTTGAGTATGTAGAATATTAATACAATTTTAGAAGGAAGGATTATAAGGAAAGGTTTTCTCAGAGGTAACCCTCCCTCATCTCTTCTATCAATTCCCACACTCTGTTCCTTCCATCCATTACCAACTCTTCTAAGTAAGTAATCTCATTATTTTTGGCTAATTTAAGGACTAAGAAAAAGAAAAACAAAATATCTTAGAAAAGAAAATCATTTTATATGAGAAGGTGAGATAGCCCATAGAATAAAATAAGAATTCATGAATTCCTACTGATATAAACAAAAAAAAATTAGAAAATAAGGGAAATTTTCTATTACATAGAATAGAATTCTTATGAATAAATGAAGACAAAATGGTGGAACTTTAAAAACCACTATTTGGCAATAATACAAATAATTGTTTCAATCAAGAATTAATATTAGATGAAACTATAAATAAAAGCTTGATGAGAAGCATGTTGTTTAGATAGGCACAAAATATCACCAAAGAGATACTTATTAATAAAATTTCACAAAAACTTATTTGACCTGTAGATTAGATTATAGCATTATACTGATGATAATTTCTTGATATTAATAAATATGCTGTGGTTATATAAGATGCTTTCCTGACCAATACACCCTGAAATAAAATAAAGGGGCACCATGTTTGCAATTTATACTAGGACAAATCGATATATTATTTATATAAATATATAAATGTATATATAATATGTAAATGCCATGTGTTTATATGTATGCATACAAACATGTTCACAAAGAGAAAAAGAGGAGGGAAATAGAGCAAAGTGATAAATATTAACATTTTAAGAAATGGTGTGAAAGTTATACAAAACGTTTTGTGCCCATTTTGCAACTTTTCAGTAAGTCTAGAATTATTTCAAAGGAAAAGATTTTTAAAATGGATAAAAGTAAATAAATAAATAAATAAATCCTTTAAAAAACGTGTAGGGGAGTAAGATACAGACTATCGTTAGTAGTAATACTTTGACGATGCTCTTTCATAATTTCTTAAAAAATGTTTCACAACAATGGAAAGTATTTGTGGTGGGGTGATGTGTGGGGGCCCTGTATGATGTTATGCATGTTTATTTTGTAAGTTCACAATGTTTACTGAACACTTATTGTTTATGTATGTTCTTGTATGAATGATATACTGCAATAAATGGTTTTTTTTAAAAAAAGTTAGTGTAGAGTGAATCTAGAACTTATGAACGAGTCCTGAAAAAAATTCAACACTTAAAAGATTACACACACACAAACACACACACTGTCAATTTTTAATTTTGCTGTTTCTGATTATGTTTAATTTATGATGCAATGATCTTTTGCAGCTCTTTAAATTTCTCTTCAGCTCTAAAACTTTTTACATCATAGTTTATTTTTTTGTAATTCATAGATTGTGTCTAATTTTTCAGAGCGATGTATATATTAATTATATTAATGATGCCTATGTCAATATGTCAAGTTTTCATTATTTCCCTGAATAAAAATGCAGGTGCACATTTTCACACTTTCTTCCTTCTCTCTTTTTATATCTGATAATTAATATATTTACTTTTACTTATATTCTCATCTTCTTAAGAAGGCAAGTTTATCTAGAATAACTTTAATGAAAAAAAAATGAACTACAAAACATCCTCTTCAGCAACAGACATTAATTAGATAATAACTTAGACAGCATCCTTTTTTTCTGTTTGTTAGGCACTATTTTATTATTCAAATGTAAATTAATCTATAGGGCTGTGCATAATACATTTATTTTATCAAGTCATTTATATAGATAATTTATGATGTTAAGTATGAAATAGAGGTGGAAGTCATTTAATTTATAATCTTTAACTCAATTTACCTTCTCTTTATAAATATTAGCACCAACTGTTATTTCACCTGGTTGGGAAAAATGCTATTTGCATTTCGAGTGGGAAATGAACACTCAGGCTTTTTGTTTAGTATATTTGTTTTATTTTTTGTTCTTTTAAAAATCAAATGAAAATTTACATTAGACATATTTACTGAATCTCACAAACTGCTTTGTCAACTGGGAGTATTCTCTTTAACAAAGATTTTGTTTGTTTTTGGCCATTCATCTCAGATCATACCTCTACAAATTTAGCCCTCTTTTAGTGTGTATGTGTCCCATAAGTCAGAGATTGTTAGTAAAATCTAAAAATAGCAAGGCTAAGTCTTGAATTTTCCATTATCAATACATCAGTCTTTGCACTATTTAGTCTACAGTAAAAAATGGTTCTATGTGTGGGATATGTGGGGAGTCCTATATTCTCTGCAATTTTTTCAGATCTTCAGAAATTCTATTTCTATTTTCAAAGTAAAATATTTATTTTTCAGAATCAGATTTTCTCTTTAACAGTGAACTCTTTTCATAGAAGTAGTTAAATGGTAACTCAGAGGATCTTACTTTACTTCCAAATTTGAAGCTGAGAGATTTCCCATAATCTTATTTGAATATTTTCTATAACTCTGAACAAAAGAAGTTAAATATTTATGACAACTATCCTTTCCTGATTTTATGTAAACTTCGTAAAATAAGTTTATGTAAACTTCTGTAAACAGAGACTACCCAAGGTTTAGTTTGGAATATAATATATTTTAGCATTCATGAAGCACCACTCACCACTTTTTATTACTTGTTTATTTATTAGTCAGTGTTTAGAGATTTTTGTCCCTTAATCTATAGTTACCATGCCACGTTCTTCATAAATCCTAACTTTAAAATATTTCAATGATGTTGTATTTTAATTTATATCTTGCACATGCACAAAAATCAACTGAAATGTTTACCTTAACATGAATCTTCCATTTTCTTTTTTTTTTCTCTCTCTCTTTTTTTTTTCCTGACTAATCAGGTCAATGGCATAGGATTTTAGATCTTTTAAAATTTCAAATCATAGATGCACAATGAAATGGAAATGAATTGTTTTCCTTATATTAATATGTATGTGCATCTAATCAGTGTTAATGAATGTGCCAAGGTCATTTCAATTGATCAATGATTTTAGTAATTTATGCTCTTAGGGATTTAAGAGAATTACATTCAGTCAAATGGATTCTTATAATAATCAAAATACTATCATAGTGAATATTAGTATTTTAAAATATGATTTTCATGGTTTGTAAATAAGTGTTTTGCCATAAGGGCACATCTGTGAATTTATAAGTAAATTGAATGACATGATTTAATATAAATAAATTTGAATTACATATGAATTTGAGGGGATTTTTTCACAGTGTACATAGCAAGCAAAGAAATAGTAGAAAACTGTAATAATTTTGATTTTATAAAAAGCTGTTTGGTAAATTAAGTGATTTTTTTTTAAACAAAGACAAATGCTTATCTATCTTTAATAGTTACCATAAGTTATGAGATTTTTTTTTGTTATGAATTAATTAATTTCACCATTCATATGCCATGATATATCAAAATGACTATTTTAATTATTTTCTTAATTTTAGATTTAATGATAAGATAACCATTTGTCCAAGTAATTGCTAATAATATAGTTAATAATTCAATAAAATAGGCATTTAATGAATGAAATTTATAGTATGTTGTTTGGCATAAAAATATTCTTCACCTCAAGGAGTATGATTTATATTCAAAGAGTGGAAGCATCTTCACAAATAATACATCTATGTTACATAATGTATTAAAAATCATATGGGTGTGTCTGTGTTGGGCTGCAGAAGATGGTTTTCTCGCAATTTCACTTGTTGGGACAACTTGAAGAAAGACAAAAAGGAGTAGGCAATGGTACTGTTAGCTAGGGCTTGGAGATGATGAAGATATGACACTTAAAGGTGGACAGGTATGACTATTAGGCCACCAAGGACAAATTACAAAAACAGAATATATAGCCTCAAAGTAGAATGTGGACCTAAATACCCAGAAGATGGAGGCATCAGTTAGATTTGTAACAATAAATAATATAAATGGAATAAATAATTTCAGTGGAATGGTGGATGCACAGAGCATTCCAGTCCTAGCAAAGTGTCAAAATTCATATTTCATTAAAATGTACTTCAAGAGCTAAGACTTTTAATGATGTCCAAAGAAAATATGAAGCTTCCACAACCACCAGAAAGACAAACACAAAAATTTTAGTGAATCTTAAGCTTGTCTTAAAGTAACAACCTTCTACTCATGTTAATGTCTTGATTAATTATCACAACGCAAAATACCCACACATTAAGTTAAAGAGTTCCAGCTGGTAAACATGACCCGGACATTTCTAAGAATACATTTAATACATGTATTCCCATTACGTTTTCAGGTACTAGGAAGTAAAATAGCACAATTCTGTTTTCTCTTATCAAGGCATTGTCATTTAAACATAAACCTAAAGTACTCAGAGTAGAAATCAGGTTCACAAGATGAAAGCATGGCAGGAAGTGTATGATTGCTGTAGAAGGATATGTGTGTCTGAAAACTAATTTCAAGGAGGAAAAAGTTAAATGACATGCTTTATCCACTTGCTTAGTGAAAGAGTTGAAGTTTACATTATTTAGAGTAGCATGTACAATGAATATTGTTACAAGTTAAATTAATTTTTGAAGCAGTGTGGATGCTGACTACTACTAATATCAAACATATGTTCAGGATTGTTTTGATACCTGTATTTATAATAAAAAAGTGGGAAGTGTCAATGAATTTCTGTTAAAAGCTGTTCTTGTGTGTGTTATATGTAATAGACATGGTAAATATTTGTTTACAGTCTCTGTTTAACAAACCATGCCTTTAAGTTTAAGTGAAGCCAAAAAAAAAGGAAATAGGTGAAGGGATATGTGATTTTGAGATTAAACTTAGTCTTAAAATGTACTTAAAATGTAGAAAGTGAAAAAGAAAAGTCATATGAACAAAGTGCCATAAGGATTCAATTATAGATATGTTCTTAAATGGAGAAAGGAAGTAATTCTGCTACAATATAAGCAACTGGGATTCCTCTAAATTCCAAATCATTGTCTGACTTATGTAGCTATAATGTTTGTCACTTTAATCTCCAAGGTATATAAATGTGGGCTTTTCTACCTTTCCAATTCAAATTATATTTGGTCTGCATATCAATAGGATATAATAGTTATTCAGGTAATTAGAAGTGTGTGAAATTAGAAACTAAATTAAGAAAAATAGATAAAAATGAAAAACTTACCACACATCTATGCTGAACTTCTCCAAACCCCACATATGAGATTTTTCAAATTCACATTTTAAGATTAGTTTATATAGTAACTTCAAATGCTAAGAATATGAGTAGTTATTATATAGTTGGAAACGTAATAGCCCTTTAGAGTAGCTTAGGATGAGACACCTTGTGACATTCCTATTGGCATTGTATAGCTTAGGTTTGCAATCTCAACAGTGAAATATCTACATTCATTTCCTCTGAAGTAACTTGCACTGAATTTTGATATGCTAGCACTGAGTGGTGGTAATGTGGCAGTTTGAGACTACTTATGAATCTTCAAAAGAGAGATTATGTTCCTCTGCATATGATACCCTTTGAATGCATTAGATTCAGCTGACATGTCTTGATTAAATTATAAAGATTAGGGCTTTGTTCGACCATGTCAGTGGGGCATGACTCAGATTGAATCCCCACCCCCTTGGTGGGCTGATATAAACAGACACCCACAGAAGAAGATACAAGAAGAGAGAGAATGCCATAGACATGAAAGAGGAGAGAACTTTGATCCTGTGGCCCCAGGAAGAGAGATGAGACATTTGCCGGATAGTTTGCAGCTGAACAGCTGAGAAAGACTGGAAAGAAATGAGCCCTAGGCCAGAAGCTGGATAAAGGAAGCCCTGAGAGACAAGCCCCATGCCATTTTACAACTGAGATCATGAAGAACCTGGGCCCAAAGAGTCTCTAGAGGAAGAGGAAGCCCTGGAAGAAGAAACCAGGCAGAGATCACTAGACATCTTGCTTCAGCACGTGGCACCTGACTTTGGTGAGAAAATAACCTTGAGTTGGACTTTTTAGGGCTTTTACCCCAAATAAATACCCTTTATAAAAGTCAACAGATTTCTGATATTTTGTTTCAGCACCCCTTTGGCTGACTAATACAGGTAAAAGCTTCCAAAGTTTTCCTGTTGTATAAGGCTGAATGCTACTATTATGTTATCATTGAACACATAAATTGTGGCTCCTTAGAAAAAGATAACAAAAATATTAAAGAGCAATAGAAGAAGGTACATATATTGAATCTTATATAATGCAAATAGCCATGTGTTTTATTAGTTTCCTGGATTCCAAAATTCAATACCATGCAATGGGTTGCCATAAACAATGGGATTTATTGTCTCACAGTTTGGAGACCAGGAAAACTCCAAATGCAAAGTGTCATCAAGGCAATGCTTTCTCCCAGGAGACTATGGCGTTCTGGGGTGTCTGCCATTTATCCTTGTCCTAGGCTTTCCTGTGACATGGCAATGCACATTGCAGCCTCTCCAGATTCTCCCTTCTCATCTGAGTTCGTTGATGTTCAGCTTCTAACTGCTCCTTGTGGCTCTTTCCTCTCTCTGTGAATTTCTTTATCCGGCCTTCAGTAATGGGATGAAGACCCATTCTGATTGATCTGGGCCACAACTTTACTGAAGTAACCTCATCAAAAGATCCTATTTACAAGAGTTCACACCCATAGGAATGGATTAAGTTCAAGAACATGTTTTAGGGGTACATAGCTCCAAGCCATGACACTTGGTTATTAGTAATGAGGCAGGTTTGTATAAGAAACAAAGGAAGGCTGCTGGCCAGAACATAGCCACGAGACCCTGCCTGGAATCCCCCTGCAGGGAGGCAGCTGTGTGAAAACAAAGCTATAACCATTACAGCCAAGACCCTGGTCACCAGGCCCCATCTGAAACGCCCATAGTCAAAAGAAGCCCCAGACAACTCCAAACAGAAAGCCTTCTCTATTGTTTCCCTGAAAGCTGATATATGTAGGTAGAAAGGTAAACAATCAGGACAGCAAACATAAGGAGAGGAGAGGAAGAAAGGCCTTAAAAAGATCTATCCTGGAACCCCACATTGCACATCTCACCCTGTAGCACACCTGCTTCCATGTCTCAGGTGTGTACTATTCCTTTTACTCATTTCTCAATAAACCCTTTTACTGGCCTCATAAAACTGGCACATCTCTGAATTTTTTCCTGTGATGAAGCCAAGAACCTAGAAACCCAGAACCCAGAGTGCTCCACTAACAGCAATTATTTTTCATAATCTCTTACAACCACTCCTTCGTTTAATAGTTCCCAGGCTTAAGAATTATTTTACTATTTCAGACACAGTTCTCCTGGAAACAGTCTTTGAGACAGAAACTCACTGACAGGAAGTTTATTGGTAAGTGTTCCCAGCAACAACTGTGGAATAAAGAAATATGAATTGGCGAAAATGAGAAGTTGAACTGTAACGAAGATGCAAAATAAATAAATAAATAAAAGACTCAGTTTGTGCAATAGTGAGCTCTGGAGATGAGATGGACCTTTTGGGCTGTCTAGAATTGTGCCAAGGGGACTAACCTTTTTATCATTCTCTTGACCAGTCACAGGATGCGTGCCAGTCCTAGTGATAAGGCACAACTTGGTCAAGATAGCACACTTTGCCTAAAGGCAAACACTGACAAGGGATTCCACCATAAACAGTTACCAGCTGGAACAGTGGCTTATAGTGGGTATCTGGGAAGCAGACCATAATATCCCTAGATTCACCTAAGTTCTCATCATCATAATAGTAAAAACGATATTTTTGGTCTCTCTTAAACTGCAGCATTCTCAGTATCAGAACACATTTGTTAAGGAAATCACAGACATCTGTTAAGCAGCCAATGCTCAGCCCTCAGGTAACCCACCTCCTTCTCTGGGGAAGTCACAAACGCAGTGCTTAGTGGCCATTCTCCTGCCTCCCACCACTCCAAATCCTTTTCCATTGTGTGCCATTCCACAGCCAGGGGAGGTATTAAATCTAATGAAAAGAGCCCACAAGACCTTAAGCTCTGAAATCGGAACAGCAGCCACAGATGCCTGACACAACAGGAATTCACAGTGGCAGTATCTCTCCCCCAGAGGTAAATAAAAACCACACTCAGTACGGATCAGTCTCCTCTCTGGTGCTAAGTGGGACATGAGGAGCTGCCATTTACCAATCCAAACCGGGAGCAGTTTTCAGCCTCCTGGGGAGACCAACCATGACGAAGCTTCTCCCCTTGCTCTTTTGGACTCTTTGTGTTGTGTAAGTAATAAAGGGATTATTTGCTGAAAGTTTCTGTTGTACACCAAACCTGTGTTCTCCTGAAACACCATTGTAGCATGTGCTCCACAACCTTCAGTTAAAACATAATAAAATGAAACAATATACCTTGTAGATAATTCTTTTAACAACAATTTTCCTTCAACTTTAAATGGTCAGGATTACATACATAAATGAGATTAAATTAAACACAGTGAGAATTCAGTGAAAGGGGTGATCAAGTTAGGCTCCCCATTTCAATTCTTACTGTATTGTCTCCAGCTTCAGAAATTTTGGTATGAATCTCCCCATCCCAGGAATGTCATACAAGATTGGCTTTTTTGTCTGTAAATTGTGGGCAACTGCTGCCATTCCTGTTTCCAACATTGGGGACCTGACAGATCTCTTTATAAACTCTGAAGTAAAAGAAATGCTCTTTCCACAACCAGTCAGCCTGTGCCTGTACAAATGGCATCATTCCTTCTTTTTTTTGCAACACTTTTTTTCTCCAAGTATTTCCCTTTGCCATTTAATCTACTTGTCTTTCAATATATGATTTACAATCTTATAAACTTTTTGAAGTTTATTGAGATTTGATTGACACTCCTTCTCCCTGAAAACACAGATACATCTCCCCTCATCATTCCTCTTAGGCTCAGAAGAGGCATTCTTTCTTTTCTCAAAGATTAAGGCAATCATCATTCCTCTCTGTGCTACCTTCCATTATCTTTCCTTTGACTTTGCACCTGAAATTATATCTGCTCTCTTACACCTCAAACATATCACTCAGATGCCATTATTCCCTTACTATATAATCATGATTAACTCTACTCCATCCTATTACAATGATTTAAGTCATCTCTACACCTGTCTTCTTTTCAACATACTATGTAATTAATCTTACCTTGACTACCAAATTCTAAGAAAATGTAATGTTCACTTGATACCTATCCTACAGAATAACACTTCAAGCCCATAAAATTGAACACTAATCTCAACAATCATAATCCATTCATATTAAAACTATTCTCTCAAGTTTATGCAAAGAGCCAAACTCAATGATTTTTTTAGAACTGATTTGAAAGCTCTATTTGAAAGCTTTCCTGAGGATGAGACACTATTATATTTAGAGGCAGTCCCACTTCACTGTTGATTAAGCTGAAATATGCCTTCCCTAAGTGTTATTTGTGATCCAAAGCCCTATGAGACATACAGACCAAAATTACTATTTCATCACTTCCCTTGATAAAAAAAAATCATTGTCTTATATCATTGGATTATTTTTTAAACCAAATAAACATCATAAATAATTTTAGTCTCTTTCTGATCAATTCAGTTTCATACTATTTCAGTAGATTGGAGAGTATCAATCCTGGACCTCTTTACATTTTAGTACATTTTAGCCTTTCTTGTGAGGAAGTCTCTGTGCACAGTTGAATGTTTAGCAGCATCTTGGCCTCTATTCACTAGGTGCAACAGCACCTCCCCAAGTTATGACAACCAATTAATATCCCTAGCTATTGCCCATTGGTAAGATACACTGCACAGATAGAGTTTATGGAAGCCAAAAATTGTGAGATTCAGATGCAATGTAGTAATATTTTAGGAGCCCTTGCTAGATGGCCATTACTCTTGTAGTAATTTTACAAATTTAATTAGACTACATCTAATCTTTACAATAATATGAGGCAAGTATTACCATAATCCCCATTTCACTCATATTGAAACTGAGGTGTAAAATGATCATTCAGCTTACACAAAGTTTCACATCTTATAAATTGTAGAGCCTGGTTCCAAATCCATTTTGTCTACCTCAGCATACATGCTTTTAAACAATACAAAAACCTGCCACTAACCCAAATCCAACATAAAGGCTAGAAACAATAGATAAATGAACAGAATATAGCATTGGTAGAAAAAAAGAATTTGAAAACTTTGAAAGCAACTTAAAACAAAAAGGGAGCAAATGAGAAGAATAAAGATTAAATATACGGATCAAAGGATAGGAAGTAAAAGAAACAGGGATACACATTTTGAAGAGTTTGGGAGAGGATGGAAGAAATTAGGTCCTATCTACAAGAAAGACCAGAATGAAAGCTACCATGGAGTAGGATATTTTCTACTTTTAAAAAGCTTAATTGTCTTTATTACAAAGTCCACTATTTCTGGTTAACAGTTTTTAAAAAAATGTTTCTGCTTCTTGTGGCCATATGTTGAGTTCAGCAGTATGGGGAATGTTAAGAGAAATACATATATAGTTATATTTACTATCATGAATCTAGCAAATGCAGACATGTAAACACATTTTACATTGAGTGATACTCAATGGTTTAATTTTTTTAAAAATTTAAATGTTATAATAAAAATGAAATATGTTCCTATGAACATAAAATGAAAACATTCAACAGTTTGTGGTAATTCTAAGTTCATCTTGTTCTATTGTCATAAACATCTCATTGAAAGAATTGTCACAGACTCCTAGCTGGAAGATGCAAGGACATTTATATGAACAGACTGCAGGTAGAAAATCATATAGAGAGGTTCTACATTTCAATTCCTAGGGAATGCAACAAACAGTGGTGGAAGTCTGCAACCAGTCAGGTGGAGAAGTCAATAAAGTGTTAGAATGAAATAAAGTCTTAAAAAAAGACTCAGCTTATCGCAATATCCAAAAGACTGATAAGTCTGTGTACAATTGTAGAAGTATCAAGACTCTTTTATATTGGATTTAGAAGGAGAAATGAAGATCTGGATCATCTAAACCAGATGAAAAACTTAGATCATGTTGTCCAGTCCAGTACACAAACCACACAATTGCTAAGGTTGATGACACATCTAACAAAGAGAGAAAATATTTGGAGATGGACTTAAAAAATAATATAAAGTATTTCTCTGGTGTTCATTCCAGTGTGGAGTATAATAGTTAAAATAAGAACTGTCTTTCAAAGCCATGTCACAGTTTTGTGCATCCAATTATTAATCTTCCAATATATGAATGAACATGTTTTTTTAAGCACCCCTATCACTTCATCAAAAAACAGGTTGTTATATCTTTGACAAGTCAAAAAAAAAAATCATGGAGGAGTCCAGAATTATTAATCATTTAATTATTTAGTGTGTGTCCTTCATATAATACCAGTGGGGATTATGGTTGTAGAGATTATATGAAGAGAATTGAGGGAAATAGAACATGAAGAGAAAGCTATCTACTGAAATAGTTGGGTGTATTTAAATTTCTTTGCCATCAAGCCGGTTGTAGCAGAGACCAAAATGGGTGATATGTGCTTGTTTATGAGAACCACTATATATTTAAACCAAAATATGAACACTTTAATAAATTAAGCACCTAACACTTACAACCAACCAAAAATAAGTCTTGGCATAATATTTGAGTACTACTGTACTCTTATTTGCATAATGACAAAAAGCAAATACAGTTGGGCAGAATAAAATACTAACAATTATGTTCTGAAAAAGGCTAACCTTGATGTAAACACTTAAGAACATAGTTCTTTAAAATGAAAAGACAAATAAGTAAATAAATTTCCTTTTGCTTTAATTTTTATATATCTCAATAAGAAAATGGATTCCATTTTTGAGCTCTGTGATATTTTGATTCAAAACTTCCTCATTCCAATTCATTATAAAAAATTTTTAACAGATAACCTCCTGAAAGTTACAAAAAACCAATTTCAGGATAAAATTTTTAATTGACTGCCATAAATACATTCTCAAATGTACAGCCTCTCACATATCCAAAGGACTCGTACATGATAAAACTCGTCTTTGTTCATATAAAGTAAGCATTTGTCTCAGAAATGGGATTGTTAAAAGAAATTTAGCCATTACAATTTCCTGCTATCTTTACATGAAAAAGACCTGTAAAAAACAAAATGTTGGGAAGTGGATGTGGCTCAAGTGATGGGGCTCCCATCTACAATATTGGAGACTCCAGGTTCGATTCCAGGAGCCTCCTGGTGAAGGCAAGCTGGACTGCACCGCGGAGAGTTGGCTGCCCGTGCCGTGGAGAGCTGCCACAGAAAGATGGTGCAACAAAAGGAGACACAGAGGAGAGACAGTGAGAGACTGGGAGAGACAGTGTGAGACACAGCAGACAGCAGACCAGGGAGATGAGGTGGTTCAAGCAATTGAGTGCTACTCTCCCACAACGGAGGTCCCAGGAAAAGAGAAAGAGAAAAAGAAAAAAGACAAGCAGACTGGGAAAGAACACACAAAGAATGGACACAAAGCAGACACAAGCACAAAATCAACAAGGTGGGGGTGGGAGAGAAAAAAAAGGGAATAAATAAATAAATAAAATTATAAAAATAATGTCAAGGTCAAGTTGGATGATCAACAACTCACATCAAAGCAAATCCCTCAGGCATAATATAACTCCATAGTGTATGACATTTTATTCTCTGAAAGAATATCTCTTTGAAAGAGATGATCCCACATCATATTTTCCTACTATCCCAGAGCAACTCAGTTAAAAAATAAGTATATTCTTATCTCCAAATTTTCTCCATTCTTGAAAGCTTCCAAAGGGAAATTTTACAAAATAATAAGTTTGGCTGGGATAAGATTGGCCTGTTTTTTTTTTTAATCTTTTTTCTTCAACCTGACCATTAAAATAAATTAAAAAAAAAAATTCCTGTGTAACCAAAAGAAGGCCCCCAGCACCCCAGAAAAGGGGATTGTCTTGATGTGAAGCCCTGGAACCGTGTCTTATGTAGCCACAAAATAAAATCACTTTCACGACTTTTTGCATAGTGAAACACCGTTGCGTGCTTAGAGAAAACCCATGGATACCACACTGGGAGGAGCCAAAAGGGTTCTGAACCCACTCATGATACTATTAAAAGAGCCCTTATTTGTTAACAGAAACGTGAAACCACTGACACATTTGATAATTCTGAGATTGTCTATGTTCTCACTGTGAGCCAATCGATAAATATTTTTTATTAAATCAGAACCAACATGTTAGTACTAAAATTTCACAATTGAGTATCAATTATTTTTCATGATCTTCCCATTCTAGAATATGAATCCATGAGAGCAGAGATAGCATCTGTTTTGTTCACTACCAGATAGATCCCCAGACCCTGGAAGGTGTGATTGTCAAATAGAAAGGTCTCATAATTATAGGTTACTTTAGCATGAATATTTATTTGTGAAACTTTATTTATGAAAATTCAACTAAAGCACCAATTTAATAGATTTTAGGAAAGTACCTAAAACATAGAAACAGCCTAGGGATTAGGGGTTAGTAAATGCCTTTACTAGCGGAGTGTTTGACAGTCTCAAGGAATTATTTCTCAAAATTTAGACTAAGTTACAACAGGAAAATGAAAATTACCAGTGGTTTAGAAAGGGAATATAAGACTTTTATCTAGGCCTGTCACTTTCAACTTAGATTCTTCCATTAAAACTCTCCCTTGTTTTTATAATTCAATTCAAGTTATTTTATTTTTTTAAAATCTTTCTGAAACTCTTCCTCAACCATCTCTTTTACAGTCTTCTCTCTAGTTTCCTATTCTCATTCACATGCCACATTCCAGCTATATGAACTGCCTTCCAGGTCCCTAGCTAAACATGCTGTACTATTACTCCAGGAAACTCTACTGTCCTACTCTTAATCTGACTAATTTGTTCATATACTTTAGCATTCACTTTTAAGAGTCCCAACTTGTCGTCCTATAAATGTGTTCCAATTTATCACATCACATTAAAATTACTTGATTACCTGTGTATTGTCTGACCTTGAAGGCAAATTCCAGGAACAGAAATATCTAGTGGCTAGTATGGGTTTTGGTACATAGCAGGTATTCAGTAACATTTTATTTAATGATTAAATTTCTGTATGCGCAATTGAATGAGTGAACAAATTTGAAATAACTGATGGTTTCACTGAACTGTTGCTGAGATAGTGGAAAGCAGTGATCTTATATTTTCATTTATTATATGACATGTACCACTTATACCTAATAATTCAATATCATTGCTTTTGGACAAGGGATAAAGGAGAGATACCTGTAGGATAAACAAACTTTCTTATAACTTGTGTTTTGTACAATTTGAGAAAGAACCCACCAAACAAATCTGAAGGACTGCAATGAGTAAATAAAACGTATTTAAATAATTCAACCTTAAAAATAATTTTTCAAATAATATAAAATATAAAATTTTCCTCAATTTCATTCAAATTCAAAATTTAAATACCAACATAATCAAAATTTAATGTATTTCCATCACCTCCTCTTTTTTTTTGCCTCTCCTTAATCAATCAACACACACTACCTCCAGATCAGGCAACCACTCGTCCACTTTTTATTACCATTAATTTGATTTGTCTTTTCTAGAGTTTCTTATAAATGGAATAACAAAATATTTATTTCTTTGACTACCTTCTTTGATTCAGCATGATGCTATTGAGATTCATATATATTGTTTTGTGTATCAGTAGTTTATCTCTTTATATGACAAAGTACTTTTTCATTCTTCCTCCAATTACCAGTTGTAAGGCACGTAATCATTTCCCATTTGGGACTATTACAAATAAAGCAACTATGAGCATAACTTATGAGCTTCTATGTGGACATATGTTTTTATTTCTTCTGAGTAAATACCTAGGAATGAAATTGCTTCCTCTTATATAAGTATATGATTAACTTAATGTGAAACTGACAGGTTTATAAAGTGATTGCAGTATTTTATAATTCCAGGAATATTGGCATTTACAATACCAGCAGTAGTCCTCCATATCCTGGCCACAATATGGTATTGTCAGGCTTTATTTAATCTAACCACTGTGGTTTTTATGTAAAGCCATCTCATTGTGGTTTTTTTTCCCAAAGGTGCATTTCCTTAATAATTAATAGTGTTAATCATCTTTTTGTGGTATTCTTGGCTATTTGAATATCTTATTTTGTAAAATGTCTGATGAAACATTTTGCCTATTTTTTAAAATTGTTTTGTCTTCTTTGTGAGTTGTAAGAGTATTTTGTTTATTAGATATGTCTTTGTCAGACATATGTACAAAAATTATTTTTCCCAACCTTGCATTTTCATTTTTCCTAATGGTGTCTTTAGGATAATTTATTTTTAAAAATTTTAATAAAGTCCAATTTAGCCATTTTTTACTTTATTGTTTGTGCTTTTCTTGTCCTATAAGAACTCTTTTTCTATCCCAAGGTCACAAAGATTTTTCTTATAGAAGTTTTATAGTTTTAATGTTTAGACCTAGTCTTATGTTACATTTCAAGTTGATTTTTATATTAGGTATGAGTTAAAGGTCAAGGCTCATTTTTTTCTATACTTCCCTATTGAATAACTTTGGAATCTTCATCAAAATCAATTTTACCTATACATACAGGGTTCTTTTTTTTCTTGACTGTTTATTCTCTTTCATTCATCCATATGTGTACCACTGTGCTATTTTAATTTTTTTGAATTTAAGGCAGCTCTTGATATCAGGTAGTGAAAGATCTTAAATACTTTTCTTATTTTAAAAATATATTTTAGCCATTTGGTGCCTTTGAACTCCCATAAGATTTGTAGAATCAGATTGTCAATTTCTACAAAAACATCATGTTCAAATTTTGAATGTGATTGATTTGAGGTAAAAAATCAACTTGGGGAAGACTGGTACCCTAACAAAATTTGAATTGTTCATTCCATCAAATTTGTATTTTTCTCCATGTATTTAGGTCCCTCAATTTTAATTTTTCATTGGAATTTTTTAGATAGTTTAAGTGTACATGGTTTAAGTATATTAGATTTAAGTGGACATACATTTATCACTGAGTAGGTCATGTTTTTATTTTTTGTTATTTTAAATATTATTGTTAATTTTAATTTCAGTTTCTCATTGTTTCTTATTAGCATTTAAAAATGCAATTGATTTTCACATTGGCCTTGTATTTTGTACCATTGCTTAACTTTACTTAATAGGTCTAACCAAATTTTCCATTTGGACATTTTGTGTACATGATTATGTTGCCTGTGAACAAAGACAAGTTTACTTCTTTCGTTTCAATAGGTATGTATTTTTATTATTTACTTTTTCTTATTGTACATTATAGGACTTCCAGTACAATGTTGAATAGAAGTAGTGACAACATCATGTGTTTTTCCCTTATCTTGGGGGAAAATAATATAGACTTCCATATTAAGTAAAGTGTAGCTATTATTTTTATAGGTACACTGCATCAGGATAAAAAAGTTACAGCCTATTCCTAGTTTTCTCAGAATTTTTCTTGTATTTATTAGTGTTTTCTTTTTTTTAATTGTATTAAATGCTTTTCCTGCATCTATTGCAATTATCTTAAGGTTTATCTTTTATTTTCTGTTATTATTATAGCAAATTACACTGGTTTTCATATGCTAATCCAACCTTGCATTCCTTGCATTTTTCTTGATCCTGGTTTGTTTAACATTTTACATAATACTGAATAAGATTTGCTAATACTTATTCAAAATTATTTTATCTATGTTCAGGTGGAAAGTTTATCTGTAGACTTTCTTTGTAATGTCTTTCTCTAGTTTTGGTGTCAGAGTAATACTGTCTCAATAAAATAAGGTGTTCCTTTGAAGAATGCTACTCCATTCTATGTTATAAAGTATTTTAACAGGGCTGAAATTATTTATTTTATTAATGTTTGATAGCCCTCCCCAGTGAAGCTAATTGTACCTAGAATTTTCTTTGTGTAGATTGTTTTTGTACATTCCAATTTTTGCATAAGTTTAGTTTTCTGGGTGCAGAAACTGAGGCGAAGTTTTTCACTCAGGATATATATTAGGAATCAACATCTGTAGAGGGGAAAGAAAGAAACGAAGCAAGATTGAAAGAAGGAGAAAAGGAATTGTGATATTTCTTCTGTGGTGGATGGTCTTTAGTGGGAATTATTGTGTGATACAAAGATTTTCATACTTTACTCCAAATTCTGTACATCTCTCTACTTGCTTCTACTTCAGATCTCCTTGTCCTAATGTTCCCATTTTTCTGTTTCCAGGTCGCTGACAAGCCAGCTAGGACATTAACCATGAGACATGAATCCACCTATATTCTAATCTTGGGTCACTTCCTTTACTACTTAAAATAAATGATTACATGTACTACACAATGCTTCATCAGTAGGTGAATTCACCTCCTGACTACCTTGTAAGGTAATGCTTAGTAATGTTGAAATGCAGCTACTATATAGTTTCAGCTTATATACACATACCATGTCTACCCATCTGTAACCTAGACCTAAGCTTTTCCCTTTTCTAGAGATCCAAATGAGCATCTTGGTGCTGCTGAAACAGTAGTGGATGACATGGGTTCTGTGCTATATGCCCATGCACCTTGCTTTTAACACCTGCTTAATTACAGATGGACAACTGCCAAATTGCTATGGATTGCTACTGGGTCTGCCTGGTCTTATAATTTTATGGCCAGAACAGAACCCAGATACCTAGTCATTTGGTATCCCATATTTAAGTGTTTGGGCATATAATATGGAGAAATGTTTCCAGGTGTGGAATAGGCTGCTTCTAGAACTCAAAAAGCTTGCTAGATATTATGCTTTCCTCTGTATAGTGGGATGGGCAAGATTCAATAATATTTGCCCAATGGGGCAATATCATCCCCATTGAGAATGTATACTCTACAAGACATGTAGTATCAACCATATTTCAAAGATTAAGAAATTGATAGTTTAAGACAATATTAAACATAATGTATCTTACAAAATTATTTCTTCTTTTTCATAAATATATAATCATTTACTTATACTTATCTTGTGTTGTTATTTAGGATACAATTTGGCACTATTAGTTGTGAAAAATGAGTGGATATTATTTTGAAATGGCAAAATCATTTTTGGTAGGCTACATTTTAAGACAGCTTTTTAACATACTTTCTGACGGTCAAAAATACAGATTAATTTCTTAAAATAGCTTGTTAAATAAAATTTCACATGACTATTTTTGTCATGAATTTTGAGTAAATAAATATTAAAATTGGATCTTTAAAATATTAATAAACATGATTAATATATGGTAAAAATTCCAAAATGGTCATATAAATTAAACCTAGGGGGGAAATCTTCATCATACAATAGCTGTATTCTCCAAAGCAAAGGCGATCATATCAACTATTGTGAGCAGATTTGCTGCCCATTCCCTTCTCCAGTGCCAATTGCACTCTGATATTTGTGGGGGAAACAAATACAGTTCATTCATTTTTATTATTGTGCTAAATAACATATTTAGACCTGGTGCAATTGGCTTAATATATTGTTGCTGGAAAAAAAATCATAATTACCTGAACAATTTCCTCCCTGCCAAGAGCAACTACAGACTTGGTTTTAGAAATAATTACAGCATTGTGTTATCTAACAAACAGACAACAAATAAATATGTTCAAAAATCTCACTTCAGTTTAGTTTTCTTTAAACTAGGAAAACAAAAGGGAACATAAAAGTTGTATAAGGTTTTGTAACATCATGGTAACCATTAATTTGAAAGAGCCAGACTTGTGATATTAAAGTAGAAAGTTACTTTATTCTTTGTGCCCACTAGCTATTTAAACTCACTACTTTAGCTTATTAAAATGTTTTCAGTATTTCCCAGTTACTAGAACCAATTTTAGATATACATACATATAAATATATATACGGAAATACATAATTATTTATTATATATAATATTCAATCCTTTGTGCAGTTTCTCTCTTTTCAAGTAAAATATCTTCTTGCCTGCTCCCAACTGAATGTCTGTAGTGGGAAAGAGGGCCATGGTTCCTTCTTCTTCACACCTTCCACATCATTCAAGCATTGAGTACTAACAATTGCTACCTTCATCCCTTCACCTCGCTCCTGCTGTTTCAGGTATAGGTGACTGTATCTCCTACGGCTGATCAATTCTGATTCCTTTCTTACTCTTTAGGTAAATATTCCATAAGGAAAACATATTTATTAATAAAATGTTGGAAACCCTGCACAATTTTTGAAGATGATTGTTGAGTTTTGTAACAATAAGGGTCTGGACAAAAGTCATATTCATTTAACTAGGGATGTCATTGTTCGTTTTTCAGGTTCCTGTATAATAGCCAATATCTGATGGGAAATTACTGCTCTCCCTTAAGTTTGGCTTCCTTTGTGGGTCTTCACAGGTCTTTCCAATCACATTCAGTGATATATCTTTACATTATTATTATTTATTTACATTATTACAAAGGACATTATTTGATAATGGACTAATTTATTACAATATTTTATGAATTTTTAATGGTCTGTTATTTTAATTATTTTTCTTCAATAACAAGACTATAATTCTTTTCGAAAAGTTTCTGTCTTACAAAATAATCGCTGTCTCAAAATTATTTTATAACCCAATCTGTAAAACTATGATAAATTGTACATGGTGTTCCTTCTTAAAATATTTTGTTTTAGTTTTGATCTGCATCATATATACAGAAGTATTTAAAATTGATATGCACACTTTGAAAAGTCATTTCAAATTTAACACTGGTTACTTAGCTCCCAGTTTGGGAAATAAAATAGTTACTTAAAAACCTTTTCCTTTTCTTTCTTATTTATATCCTTCATCTTCAGTTGACACTATCTTGAACTATTATGTTAATCATTTCTTTGATTGTCCCTACAGTTTTATAATCTATTAATATATCCCAAAAATACATTGTTAATCTTGTAAAAGAAGTCACAATCACACAACTAGTGAAGACAAGAGAAAACAAGTTTGCCAACCCTAGATAGAGCTTCCCAACAGAAGTTAACCTGCACCAAGTTTCTGAATCATAGCCTGGCATCGCATCTGTTGTACTGAGAGTATACAGAATTTTCTTCTAGATAATTCAAAGATAAGGATATGAGTGAACCTTGTGAACCCATAGGGTTTCCATAGCAAAAGAACCTGAAATTCCAATAGAGTGAAACAGGGATCGCAAACTTGGAAAGATTATAGTTGAGAAGCAGCGTGATCCGTGTTTTCTATTTCTAAGCTTACCATGGCCACTTGTAATTGCAGGAAGAATTCTTTGCTGCCCCTAGCCACAATGCATGGGGAAGAGAGTGGAAACATGACATGACAAAGTTAGAGAAAAACTGGTCCCTTGTTAAACGATAGAAAGTAATGGAGGCATGAGGGGCAAATACTAATGATTAGAGGCCACTGCCTTGTCTCTTTGTTGACTCACACTGCCCAAATATGGATGGATTCCATTCTCTATAATCAGTGTGCCCTGTCATCTTAAGATCTCCCTTCACCATCATCCTCCTGAGGATTCCTTTTATTTCTCTCCTATGTTGGATCTGCTGTTTCCTGTAGCCTGTGTTTTTCTCCTTTTCACCTTATTACTCGTTTTGGTGGCACACATGTGCTGGTGCAGAGAATTTCAAACTTGAATTTATATTAGAATCAGATTTTTTTTAAATAAAAA
Organism: Cabassous unicinctus; assembly: GCA_029593785.1. NCBI lineage: Eukaryota > Metazoa > Chordata > Mammalia > Cingulata > Chlamyphoridae > Cabassous > Cabassous unicinctus. The sequence goes on along the minus strand of JAQZBX010001497.1, from coordinate 9,251 downwards.
AGCATGAGCCCACCCTTCCCAAGATTTCAATTAATTTTTGCTGTAAAGGACTCCAAGAAATCATTTTTTAAAGTCTCCTTTTGATTTTAATGTGTTTCCAGTCTTGGTAATTACTGGTCTAGGAACTTTCTTGAGAAAGTAATTTCTTTGAAATTCTGTAGGCTTGATAATGTTCATTCCATACTTGTACATGATTGCTTGCTAAGCTAGATATAGATTTTTTCAGAACATTAAATATATTTCTCCATTCTCTACTTATCGCCTATATTAACTTTGGGAACAATAAAGGATCTTCATCCTAATCCTTTGAATAAAATTTATTTATTATTTTTAAAATTTTGAATGCTCCTATAATGTTGTCTTTTCCCAGATATTCTGATATTTCTTTTCTGATATTTAACAGTGAGAAACATTGAAAAGATATATTTTTTTCTCCTCATAGTACTTTGTATTCATTGGGCATTTTTCATGTGGTAAGTCACATCTCTTCAGTGTTTATAAATTTTCTGCATTTTTTTCTTGATTTTCTTCTATTTTTTCTGTTCTCTCTTTTTGGAAATTTCAATTTTGTATTATGTCCTCTAATTATCTTATTTTTTGTATTTACTGCTTTACTGTGTTTACTGCTTTACTGTCTTGGATTAATCTCAATGTGTTTTCCAATATTTCTTTTGAGCTTTTCACATTTTTCTACTGAGTTTTCATTTATAACAGCTATATTATAACAGAAATATTCTTTTCAGGATATTTCTTTACTGTGAGATAGTGTTATTTTTTTCAAAAGTGCTATATCTTTTCTCTTTCTTATATTAGCGAAATTTTCTTGCAGTTTTTGTCTCCCTATAAAATCTTAGTTTACTCTAAATTGCTTTTTCCCCCATTTATTTGTTGAGGCTTTTGTTGTTGTTATTCATTTTCTCATTACAAGCTTGTCTCAAAAAGGGACAAATCTTGGTTATCTGTCCATGATTAAGGATGGTTTACTGAAAATATGTTTGGAAACTCAAAATTTTACATTTGCTGACTTACAGTTTTAGGGAAGGATGATATTGATGGATTTGTTTTGGAGGTACACCAAAATAAGAAGACAGTATCTAAATCTTTTCTCCAGAGTTTTCCAGAAGTAAGAGACTCCTAGATTCCTTCTCAGAGTGTTCTAGATAGTTGGAGGGAAAGAACCCAGGTTTCTGCAATAAATAGTAATAATTCGTTTAATCACTAAGTTTTTAGTAAATCACTATTGCCCATAAATCTTCGAGAAATCACCAGTTCAGACACTGTCCATTTTACAGTCTAAGAATATAACTCTCCATATCTCTTTTTCCAGGTGGAAGAAAGGCACTTGCTTGGTAGATTGAATTTTGGGAGACTATCTAGGTGTCTAACAGTTTCTCAGAGTTTCATCCTATCCTCCTTATTTTACCCTTTTATCTTTCACCTTCTATTGCAGTGAGCTATGTTACTCCTGGTTCCTGGATATTTTCAAGAATTCATTTGTTTAAATTATTCTGTTATTTACTCTCTCCATAGATGTATTATCTCCAGCTGGCTTGGGAGTTAGATACCAGTATCTCATATAATTTTCATTTTTGTTAAAGCCTACAATTTTCACAGATTTTGTTCATATTTTGGAGGACAAAGCTAGATGCATTATTTAATCTATTTTCACTTGTGGAAAAGAACATCATATTTTTAAAATAAAATTTTATTAAAGTATCATTCATAAATGAACATACAGACATAATAAATGTATAGTAAAATTTGTGAATTTACAAAGCAAACATGCAAGCATCATAGAAGGCTCCCATACATCTTCCCACCACCAACACATTGCATTGTGGTGAAACATTTGTTAGAAACTATGAAAGAGCCTAATCAAAATATTACTACTAACTTTAGTCCATATCTTACATTTGGTGTATTTTCCCCCAAACTACCTGAATACTAATACCCCGTATTAGTACTATATATTTGTTATTGTTCATGAGAGAACATTCTCATATTTTTCCTGTTAACTACAGTTAGTTAATCCAACATTGGATACCTTGTGTTATACAGTCCCATGCTTTGTACAATCCATGTAAAGTGTACACTCAGTGGCTCTCATTTTAATCACAGAGTTGTGCTGTCATCACCTCAATTTTAGAATGTTTTCCTTAATCCAAAAGGAAAAATCCCAAAACCTCATAACCTGCTATATTTGCCCTTGTAATCGAAGTATCATCTTGCCATTGCTGCAAAATATTACAATATTACTGTTAACTATCATCCATAAGTTACATTACATTATTTTTCCATTGCATCACCATATTTTTAACAATTCGTAAAAGAAGAGCATTCTTATATTTATGCTATTAACCACAATCATCATCCACCACCAAAATAACTATGTTATACATTCCCTAATTTCTCTAGTTTAATTTCTATTGATATTTATGTCCACAGACTACATCTTCCAGCCACAGTCATGTTTATAAATCAGCAGTGTTAGGTATATTATAATGTGTTACTCCCAACTCTATTCATTTCCACACTTTTTCAATTAACCTTAATAATAATGCTACATACATTAAGCATCAGTCCCCATTCTATTTCCTAGTAACCTATACTCTGAGTTTCACTCATGAGTTTACTCATCGTTTTTTGTTCATATTAGTGAGACCATACAATATTTGTCCTTTTCTGTCTGGTTTATTTCACTCAACATAATATTCTCTAGGTTTACCCATAAGGTCATATGCATTCTGATTTCATTTCTTCTTATGATGAATTGTACTCCATTATAAGGAATATCATATTTTAATATGCAAGTATAACATTCTATATCCATTCCCATATTATTAGATTTTATAATTTTACTATTATTAATAAGGATTGCACAATAATTGCTACATAATTTTTTCTTATTTTTTTCCTAGGATTAATGCCCAAAAGAAAATTACTATGTTTAAATATCTGATAACTTTTAAGATTTTTTATACATGTCACCAGATGGTTTCTCATCTATTTGACCAATTCATGTTTTTTTTCCTAAAATGTAAGTACAAAATCTGTTAATTGTGGTCAACAACTTTTCCAGTGCATGGTAGGATTGTGCTCTTCCATCCACTATTAAGTTAGACATAAACATGTGACTTATTTTGACCTAGTGAAATGTATGTCTAAATGTCATGTGATAATTCTAGGCTATATTTTTGAAACCTAGTATACAATTCACCATATTTTCATCACACTGCCTAGGTGATAGTGAAAGCTAGTGTCAAAATAGAGCTTCTACAGGCTTAAGGCATGACTAGACTATGATGAGCAAAAAGCCACATTTAGTGTGAGAAATAACCATTTGTCAATACATTGAGACTGTTTTTATAAAAATATAATCTAGCCTATCCTGACTGATCTAATAAGAATATATCTTTTCCAACAATTTTGCTAGGATTTAATCTTATTTTATAGTTTTTAAAAATAATCAAAATACTAAAATTGCCAGAATAACTAAAATGTAAAGAATATTATGTGCCAGATGTTGGTCATGTTTGACGTTAATTTCCAAGTAGCCTTAAAAAGTATATAGAAATTAGTTTTCAGTAAAACCTATCTGATACTTTGGGTATTAAATACCTAGTGCAATTGTGTGGTTTATTTACAAAAGCTAGCATTTCACTATATATTTTTTGAGAGAGAATATGACATTTAAATGTGTAGTGGTTTGTAAACATTCTTTTAAAACATATCAAAATAAAGTTAGTGAGAGAAAAACTGATTTGATTAGATGATAAATGGCTACCCAGCCTTCATATAATCCTTCAAAACAAAATACTTTAGGATTAATTTCAGCAATGCTCAGGTATAAAACTATAATTTCATCCTTTCATTGCAAAAAGAGTGTGCTGAAATTTAAGCAGAAGACATTTAGGTAAGATTGATCAGCTGGAAAGTGACCTCTTTAATCCTTTGCCATGTTCTGCTTTCTACTGCTTGGACAATATATGTAGTAGTTAAAATTGCCATAGACATTTTGTGATCATGGAAAAAATGCAAAATTAATGGGACCTCCTATGGAAAGGGGAAAATAGAGATAAAGGTAGCCTCTCATACCCAAAGATTTCTTATACTAATCCTGACATCCTATACCTGACATTCTCTCACACCTATTATTTTGTTTTTTTGTTATATGCAGCCAAACTTAATTCAAATTGACATATCAATATACTCATAAACAGAAACATATTTTTAACTAATCATTTGAATAAAATTTCTGTAGTTTAATTTATGTTTCTGCATTATTAATTCTCTTTTATATCATAAGCATATCACTTGTTAATTTTATATAAATATACATATCACATTCTGTTACTCTCTGGAGATATTAATTTTGCATATTTTAGCATTTGTTCTGCCTTTTCCATGATCTCTTTTAACAAATTTAATTTTTCCCACTTGTTGAGTTTCTTATCTCTCTTCAATTACATATTCTGTTTTCAAATAGTGATAATCCACTGCTTAATCAGCTTTGAGGTTGAATTTTTCTGCTATCTGACCTGTTTGCTATCTTAATTAACCATGCAAGAGACATGAAAATGGAAGAAAGATAATGTATTGTTTTTGTATTGCTGCTATAACAAATTACCATAAACGTAACAGCTACAAGAGCACAGATTTATTATCTCACAATTCTTTAAGTCAGAAATCCAGTGGATTTGGATGTTTTCTTTGCTCCGTGTCTCACAAATGTGTGGACAGGCCTGGATTCCTTTCTGTAGGCCCCAGGAAAGAAATCTATTTCTTGGCTCATTCAGGTTGTTGTCAGAATTCAGTTCCATGAGATTGTAGAACTGAGGCCCGTTTCATGCTGCTAGCCAGTCAAGTATAGTTCTCAGCTTTCAGACACCACTTGCATTCCATGCTTTTGGACCCCTTTCTCCATTTCAAAGCCAGTAATGATGTGTCAAGTTGTGTTTTTTTTAAATATATTTTTATCACAGAAGTTGTAAACTTACAATACAATCATGCACATGTGTAGAATTCCCATACAACACCCATTCACCAACACACTACACTGTGCTGGAGCATTCATTACAGATTATGAGCTAATATCTTCAGACTATTACCACCAAATATGGTCCATAGCATACATTCGACACACTTTTTCCGTACAGTCTAGGGATGTAAATATAATTTGAAAGAAAGCTATAGAATCATCTAAGGACTTAATAACACAGTTAATCCAAAAGTGAATGAGAATTGTGTTTGATGGTACAGATGCAAGAGAGTCCTTCTGTGAGCTAAAGCAGATGTACATCAAGCTTTTTTCTGTTTTCACACTTTGACTCTTGGACCTTTCTGCTTCATTTTGCCTGCCTCCTCTTCTGCCCCGATGCTCAGACAGAAATACTCCTATTTGTGGTATACTCTTTGAGGTAAATCTCTCCAAGTTTCTTTCTTATTCAATTTGGGTAAATGTATAAAAATCCTGGCTGTTCCTGCCCTTGTAACTTAATTAACTATTTTTTAAAGTCAGTTCCTCTTAATTTAAACCATAATTTTCCTTTCTAATATGAGTCCATATTCTCTACTTGACTAGTAAATGGGCCATAATATCTTGACTCCCTGACATAATTTTTTTTTCATTTTTAGTGTGGTTATTGTCATATGTATATGCTTTCTTATAAGTTCCAGTAATTTGATATAGAGTTGGATCTAGCATCATATACTCCATTTACCATCTAGAATTTAGAATTTCAATCTAGAAAATGTATTATACAGTGATCATATTATGGGTTATGGAAATGTGTGTGTCATTCTCTGTCTTGCTCTTGGGACACATATACCCTTATATAGTGGGTATATATGTGAATAACTATATCTATATCTATATCTATATCTGTGCATTATATAATCAGCACACTCTTATTTTATAGTATCTTAAAACAACAGAAGTAAACATGCATTACTTTGAATGTTTGAAATGATTGTCACTTTATTTTAAGTTGCCTTTTATTTATATTTTATGTAGAGTAGTGATTAACTCTAATTGATCATTTTACAAGAACCAACGTATTTATTACATACATAAATACATTCGTATATATAAGGTTAAATGCAAATTTTTAGATAAAATATGAGTAGATTTTGTAATATTTTGTTCCTACAGAACAGAAGATTTTATAAATATATGTATATTTGAATATAAACTAGGTTAGAGAAATTTGGACATGAAATAAGAGTTATTACTATTCATTCTATGATTTCTGTCCAGCCTAGGTCAATGAAGACATCTGGTATTTAATGTTTGGCAGCTGCTTAATAGGCTATGACATATGAAATAGTTTGGTGGTCTGACTTCATTTTTCATTGAATCATTGTCAGGTAATGATTAGTGGCCTATGAGGAACTTGGCAAACAGTAAGGGATGTTCTATGTTGAAATTCTTTTCTATCCATCCACACTCTGTTTTTAATATCAGCAATAAAGTATATTGGCAGAAAACTCTGTCTATGTCACCCTTTCCTACTGTTCAATAAATAAAAGACTTTAACTGCCAATGTAGATTATATCTTTCAAGAGATTCAAGTATTTGAAGCCTGACAAAATTAATTATATAGTGTTGAGAATATATAAATTCAGAGGAGACATTTTAGAATTAATTAATAAGATTATTTATCTATCTTCATAAAAAAGAAAAAACTATTTTCTAGACTGAATCATCTAAGATAATTAGACATTTAGTAATATTTATTGCTGGTGTATTGTTTAACTCTTTTTACTAGATTCAAATCATTTTCTATTTTAATAAAAACAATTAAATCAATTGTTCATGCAGTCTCAACTTTACCTTTACAGTGGAACACTTAGATGCTACTTTTTTAAAAATTAGGATGATTGCAAATATACTTATGGGAAATTTTATTCAATACAACCAGAACTCTAGGTTCAAGCCACATCTTTGTAAAATACTGCCTGGCCATGAGCATGAATAAACAGTTTTAAAAAGATATATACCATGATAATTTCTGTGAAATAATATTGTATAACAAACATCTTATACATAAAAGCTCAAATGAATTTATTAAAAAATAATTATTAATAGTACACTATGATTGCAAGCCAGTTATTATGATCTGTGCTTTTAATCCAAGAAATTAGGTATTGCATATTTTTCCTCAGAAAAGTACACACAGTGGTTTCTTTAGTGAAAAATCTCTGCCAAGATGTTTGCAAGACTATCTCTTGTGGTGCAAGTACAGAATATTAAAACTTCTACTTATAATTTTATATATAGATTGACTCTTCCCTTATGTAGGCTCTATGTTACATAACTATTCTGAGAAATGGTATGCCAGTTATCCTAAGAAAATTGTGGTATTTAATAATGCATGCACACAAGCACATTGCTATCTTTAGAATATTGTAAAATAATATATCTGTCGTAAATTTGATTATGTACACCCAAACTTTCCTTAATTTGTTTAACTATATTTAACTAAGGTAACATTTACAAAATGGCTTAAAATATTTTTGCAAAGAAAAATACAGATAAAGCTATTATTTCAAGCACAAGCAAACAAAATAGTGTGGCAGAATTTTTTTAAATTTTCTTTGTAAGAGAACATATCAATATGAGATAATAATAGATATCTCATAATATTATTTTTTTAGAATCAGGGGAAAGAGTTTAGAAATACAAAAATATTAAAATACAGATTTATATGTAGATTTTTATTATGAAGATGTACCTTTCTTTAAGCCTAAATGTGGTTTGAGATAATATATAATGATAGCATGAAGACATCATTATTAGGAAGACACTTAAAAATTAAGTGTCCAATTGGACCTCACAAACTACCACAGTAAAAGCAGCCTCAAGCAAGGGTGCTCCTGAGGGCTCTAGAGACATCTGGCCATTAAGGCAAGACACACAACTCCATGAAATCAGCACCCCGTCAGCGGGCCTTACTTTGGAATATATGATAATCTATCTCCCCAATGTGCAGAATTAGACTTATTTATAATTTTCGAACACATTCTTGTACTCCTTTTATTTGAACCTATAATTAGTGCTCTTCCCTAAATATATGTCCCAGAGACTTAAATCTTCAGTCTTTTAATATGCCAGTTGAACCTGAAGCACAACGGAGTTGCAACCAACTCTCCAGTTCATCGAACTTGCCCAAGACAACTAACAAATTAAATATGATGGACAATGCCCATCCTCCAAAAATAGAGTATTTACAACTGCAAGCAAAACGTTGCTTCCAAAGCCCCATGGGATCTAAGTCCCCTCTCAATTTGAAACAGAGTGGGCATCACCATATTAAGGAATGAACAAACATTCCTGGAATGCAAACATGGACAAAGTGAAATTATTATTCTAGTAATGGAAGAACTTGTAACATTGATATAAAGACAGAGATCACAAGAGGCTCTGAGGGGAGGGAGAGGGAAGAATAGGTGTAAGGGGGCAGTTTTAGGACATTGGAATTGTTCTGCATAATATTGCAATGATGGATACAAGACATTTTACATTTTGTCAAAACCAATAAAATTGTGTGGTGCAAAGTGTAAACCATAATGTAAACTAGGGACCATGGTTAGTAGCAATGCCTCAATATGTGTTCCTCAATTGTAACAAATGTACCAAACTAATGTAAGATGATATTAATAGGGGAAAATGTTAAAGGAGGTGGGTGAGGGGTATATGGGAATCTCCTATATTTTCAATGTAACTTTTTTGTAATCTAAAACTTCTTTAAAAATAAAGTTAAAAAAATTAATTGTCCAGTGTATGAAGAATAAATGTTACAATCCTTAGTACAATTTACTGTAATTACACTCTATGCTTACCAAAAACACTTTAAAAGTATCCTTAATGTTAAAGATTTAGATGGTTCTAAATGGTACCACTTTGATGGTACCATCAAAGTAATACTTATCCTTTTACCCATGGAAAAATTGCTCAAATAAAATATAGAAAACAATGTTGGATTGAAATAAAGTGCATTCAATTGTCAGAAATACTATAAGAAGATGCTTGGAAAACATTTTTGATGATCTGAAAATGAACATGATTTATACCATACTTCATAGTGGAGGAAGATTGCTGTAAAATTGGATGAAAGTACACAGGTTTCTAACATTTCTTATATCATAGTGTTCACAATACTCTGCTTTAAAAATGAAATGTATGAAGAACTGCAGTTTTGTAAAGTATTAATGAAAAATGCACTGTGTAAATATAGTCTTAAGAGTGAATG
>JAQZBX010001496.1:0-82182 GCA_029593785.1 Cabassous unicinctus | reverse complement strand
AAACTCCTGCATCACATATAGGTTTGAGTAGAAGGGACTGATGGACCATGTGCAGGGATGACTTGTTTGAGTCCAACTCTGTCACTCTCAGGGACACAGATGCCAATGAAGAGCCCACTAATTAGGCATCATTCTCTGGGGCTATCCCCACTTGTATAGGACCTGGGTGTCACCAGAGCCCTTAGGGGTCCCTCAGTGTCGGGTGATATCCACTTTGGTGTTCTATGAGATCCTACTGAGGTATGCATAAGTGAGGATGTGGCTGAAAATTGTAGTCTGTGGATGTAAATGTCAATTGACAGAAAGCTAGAGATTAAACTAGGGACTGAATAGCACAGTAAACTCAGAGGTGGTTGAGAATAGTGGTTGATGGTACAGATGCAAGAGTGTGAGCTAGAGCAGTTGTACAGCACTATTGCAGGGTGGTGGGAATGTGGAGAAGCTTTGGAAAAGTACAACTGGAGTGACCTTTGGATTGTGGTTAGTAGTGATAATGTAATATTCTTGCATCTAAGTGCAAAGTACAAAGATGTACTGTGCTGATAATGGGGGACTATGGAAAATCTGTGCCAATTGTACACTGTGGACCTAGTAATAATCAGATGATATTATTTCATAATCTGTAACAAATATTCCACCACAATGTGATGTGTTGATAGAGGGGTGTTGTTTGGGAATTCTGCACATGTACCTGCTTGTTTCATAAGTTTACAACTTCTGTCATAAAAATATTTTTAAAAAATAATAATACAGTGGGTTGGGGGGGAAATACACCAAATGTAAGATAAGGACTATAATTAATAGTAAGATTTTGACAATATTCTTTCATAATTTGTAACAAATGTCTCATGACAGTGCAAGGTGTTGGTGGAGGGTTGATGTATGGGACCCTATTATGATGTTATGAATGTTTGCTTTGCAAGTTCACATCTCTAACTATACACTTATTGTTTACTTGTATTCATGTATAAATGTTATAAAAAAAAGTAATAGGGCAGGCTGGGGGAAATACTTTGGTAAATAGTAATATTTTGAGAATGCTCTTTAATCATTAGTCAAAAATGTTTAACAACAACGCAAGGTATTGGTGGTAGGGTGTGTATGAGAGCCCTGTATGATCTTACGTATGTTTGTTTTGTAAGTTCACAACTATTGCTATACACTTTTTAAAATGTATGTTTCTGTGTGAGTGATATACTTCAATACATTTTAAAAAAAGCCTGAGATCATTTGAAATGCGTCCTGGTTACATAAACTATTAAGATGTAATTCAATCCTAGTCTGTTGTGTCCAGAGCTCCAAATCCATCCAATCATCTGAAACTCTACTGCCTTGAAAACTTCCAGAGGCTGAAAAACCTTCCTAAAGTGAATAATGTCCTTGCCTGGAGTTCGAGGAAAACCTTATGTGAAAATGGATTGGTCAGATCAGAAGGTAGCTTATTATATATTTTCAGAGACAAGTATCAGCAGAAATTCCAGAAGTGCCCTGAATTGGCTAGATTAAGTCTCCTCTTATCTAGAAGAGATATCAGCCCAAATCTGCAAAAAATGAAAGTTTAAACAGCCTCAAATGTTACTTTTCCTTTTAAAATCCAATTATGTTATGTTTGCTATATGCCAGTCACTATTACAAGTACTTAACTTATAATAACCCATGATTTTCAGAAATAGAACACTATAATATTAAAAATGCCCAGTCTTTGATAAAAATTAAAGAATGAGACATACAAAGAGACAAGAAAGTATAGCTGAATTACAGGAAAAAAAAAATAGAAACTATCCTTAAGGACAAAGATACACTGGAAAACTAGAGAAAGACAGTAATTCAACTGTGTAATTTATGCTTAATGTGAAAACGAAAACATGGGCAAAGAAGCAAAGGACACCAGAAGAATATCTTACCAAGTTTAGGAGTATCAACAAAGACATAAATATTAAAATAAGGAATCAATTAGAAATTTTGGAGTGGAAAGTACAATACTGACATTAAAAATTCTCTAGAGAGATTCCACAGATTTGAGAAGGCAGAAAAAATAAGTCTCAGCGAATTTGAAAATAGATCAATTGACATGTGTGCAGTGAGTTCCTATATGGGGTCTTATGACTCAGTCAAAGCAGAAATTTTCAGCAAATGATGACTTTATCAGTTATACAGCACAAAGTTTCTAAAAAAGCAGGCGAAGAGATCACATCATAGTCAATCCTCCAGTGAGACCTACAGCTCTGATCAGGGTTAGAAGATGACGGCTCAGCACACCTGGCTTCACATCTGAGATGAGAGATACTTATGGTTCCCAGGAGTTCCCAATTTATACCCCCCTGGGGACAGAGGCCTGCCAAAGAGCAAAAAACATGTATCAGGCAACCTTTCTACAGAGTTGAGTTGTGCTGGCAATCAACTGGGTCTGCTTATTCCTGGCTTCTGGATTTAAGGTATTTTGAAGCCACTCCAATAGACTTAACTTCTACCCTGCCTGAGAAATGGAAACATATTGAGACATCATCACATTAATGCAAAGAAGCGGGGGGCATAGGCAAGAGATAGTAGATGGCCAATATAGGTGTGTCTCTGAATTTTCCTTTATTTTTTACTTGGTTACTCTACCAGTCTTCATCTACTCCTCTTCATTAGATTTCACTACATAAACTTACCTTGCACCTTGGAAAAGAAGATGGAGACAGGTAGGGCCTACTGTCCCATGGATCCAAAACAGTATTGACAGTCAAGTTTTGGGAACAGCACTGACTGCAGTAAATGACTGGGGCTTCACCTACTCCAAGCAGAGTTATCAGGCCTGTCTGGAGTAATGGTTGCATCCATGTCCCCCTCTTGTCACAGTCCAGCTGAAAAGATCCAACATAGAATGTTTTTGTACACTTTACAACCAGTGAGCTTTGTGTTAGATTTTAGTTGCCCTTTTTCACCAATCCTGAAATATTAACCCACCTGTAGCAGGATGTGTTAGCCATAGAGCATATGCTTCCTTGTGCAGCTAGGAGGAAGTCTAAGGTAATTTGATTATCAAGGACTATTTTGATTAGTGATTTTTGCTGAGCCTAAAGGGATCGTGCTATGAATTCAGCAATGATATTCAAGGTGGCTGACACATAGTATATCATGAGTTCATTGCTGCTTACTCTGAGCCAGGGTGATAATGATCCATGTGTCTCAGACCCTATGAATCCAGCCCACTGGATTGTCACCTCATGCTTGTTGAGTATGTCTAAGACCACTTCTGTCATCCCACCCTGCCACCTGGCTACCTTAACCTCCACCCCTCTGGTAATCCAAATATTGCCATGGATGTGGAGAAATTAGAACACTTGACCATGCTGGTAAACATGTAAAATGATGAAACCACTATAGAAAGAAATTGGAATTTCCTCAAAAATTTAAACATAGAGAGACTTCTGGTCAACCAACAAAGTGCAGTGAAGTGCTCCAGGGTTCTGTTCCTTATAGAATATTAAAAAAAACCAGCAAAAACTCGCAGATCCATCTTTCTCAGAACTCTAAAAGAAAGAATTGTAGCAACTGGATGAGTAGTGAGTCAAGGAAAAATAATTTTAAAATGGCAGTAAAAACCCAGGCATCCTTGCTGCTGCTTTGCAGATTGAGTGTTGGCTCTGCAGTCTGAGCTATCTGTAAATATTCTTCTTGGTACATATCCTCCAGTAACAGATCAGAAGTGGTTTACTGAGCTACAAAATTATAAAGCTCCTCATGGTGATCTGATACAGGCTTCAAAGGCAGAGAAGCCACCAACTTATCTATGCAATGGGACCCATATGACAGGTAATTGAAATTGCATTTCTATTGACTAAGGGAACTCTTATGTTCATTTCCTGCTAGAATGATTATGATATAACCCATAATATATGGTTACTACAGGTCTTGAAATAATGTTATGTCCTTCAGTAATAAAGGAAGTTTCAAATAAAATCCAGTAAGAAGCAATCAATTATCTTTGCAATGGTGTGAATTTTTAGATGGGTCAGTTAAAAACTTCTAAGTTCAAAAGCCTATCCATCACTGCTGGGTGAAAATTCCAGTATGCCTTTCAGAGGGCATTGTTCAGAAAAAGAATATTTTCTTCATGACTCTCTTTTTAAGAACAGGGGAGAATCCTCCAGAAGGCCTCCAAAAGGTTTTGTCTTTTGTTATTTTGGCTAGAATTTTATCAATTGCCTATCCTTATGGCATAATTGGAAAGAAGAATTGCATTACCATAATCAGTTTAGACTAATTCACATTTAATCCACATTTACAAGTTTAGATTAAGAATGGACTCAACTTTCCCTCTAATTCATGATCACTTGCCACCAGAACGAAACAGAGTCTGATTGAAAAAAATCTGTGAAAAATTAACATTATCTGCCTCATCAAACATGCCCCATTTTTATCCTATATCTTTACTCTCTCTCTCTTTCCTCTCTCCACCGGTATTAGTTTTTGCTCACGGATATTTAAACATATTTCCTCCAATACCAAAACATATTAAGCCTCAATAATATATCCCCCTTTTAGTGATTTATTAGATCCTTATAATATCCCTATATTTTGCAACTTTCTATTTTGCAGAACAAGAAACTGAGGCACAGAAAATTGACTCAGTAGCCAAAGATCACACAGATAGTTCAGGATTCAATAAATGATAACCAACAGTGAAGTAGTACTGGATACATCTGCTGTCAAAATATTTCTTTCAATTCAATTCACAAAATATTTTTCAAGTACTTTCTACCCATAAATACAGGCATTGATGATTTCAATTGTTATGTATTATAAACATTCCAAGTACCTAATTTTATCTAAGACTTATTTACAGGCTCAAATATGTTAAATGACATGCATGGAGTCATATAATTAGTAGGTAGATGAATTGGGAATCATATCCACATTCATGTTTTTGATGGTGATGGGGATTGAATTATGTACCCCAGAAATGTCCACTCTTCATCTTAATCCATTACCTTGGCAGAGTGAACCCATTTGTAAATTGTATCTTTGAATATGTCAGGATGAGGACTCATTTATGAACAGGATCTTTGAAGATACTATTTGGGTGTGGCAAAACCAATGAGGGCAAGTCTTATTTCCCGTACCTGGAGGCCTTATGAAATGAGGAAATTTGGAACATATCAGAGATGGCAGAGTCAGAGAAAGCCACAGGAGGTTACCAATGGCAAAGTCATGTGACTGAGGTCTTCCATTGCTACAATGCTACAAACTCTGAAGGAGATCATGGCCTTGCTGATATCTAGATTATAGATTTGCAGTAAATACTTTTGCTAAACAACTCACTGTGAGACATTATCGTATACTCCTGGCAAATTTAGATATGTGTATAATTTTTTAGAATCTTATCATATGCCATTCATGTAGTGGTGATCCCTGTTCCTAAATCTGTACTTCTACTTACACTTTCCTTCCACCCAGAAGGCTCTAAGAAATTCCCAGAATCATAGCTCTCTGGGTGAGCTTAGGCAATTCCTCTAGATATTTCAAGAGATAGCAAAGGAAGTTATAAGATGTTCCAATTTCTCCATCTTCTCTTTCTTGATTAGGTTCATAGGGGATCTGTCTGAGGAATACTCCCTTTTTACTAGTAGAATCAAGAGCTAGTCTGAGTCAGGATTTCTTTCACATCACATACAGTGAATGAGACACCATAATAGCATCCATGTGTGTTAAGGTACAATAACATATAATATTCGATCTCAAGCTTAGAAATCAGACCAGTCTTGATTTCAAACCAAGCTTTACTAATTATTAGCATTAAGATCTTACCCAAGGTATGATCAGAGTTAATTAATTTCCATATATTCAAAATAGAAATACTACTACCTCCACCATGGAATTATATGAGACTATAATTGTCATATAATCAGAGTGACTGACACTTAGAAAGTGCTTTTTATTTATTAATTCAAATCATATTTATATTTCCTTTAACTCCTATAACCTTTTTAGGGAATCTCGTCATCGATGTCAGTTATTTTAGTGGAGAGATTGATCACTCATAGAAGATTTTTTTGAATTGTTTTGAATCATTGATGATTATTTAATACAAAAATCCTTGGCATTTCTTGTCTCCTACTGTCAGCATTCTTCCTGAATCTCACCAAATATAGAGAAAAATAAAGCAAGATACCTATATGAATTGGTACAATTATTGTTATAAAACTGTTCAGTAACACCATGAGCTCTCATTTCTTGTAAAGAAGGTGACAACAGCAAACAATGAACCTTTACTCAGTCTGAGGCAGCATTCAAGCACAATTCATGCATTGTCTCATATAACCACAGGATGGTCCTATGAGACTTGTACCTTATCATCCTCTGTACAGATATGGGACGTGAGACATGAGGAGGCTGACAAATTTTCTTAAATTCACATAGTAAGCAGAAGAGACAGCATCAGGAGGTTAGACTTCTTGTAATCCAAAGCTCTTACACTTGGGAATGATTCTGATTTAATATTAGACAGCAGTTACCTCTAGCTTGCTTGTGTCTATGCTCAGGGCATAAATACTGGAATAGCAGTTTTGCATAGATCCAGATTTTTTTCACATGCTTGGTCCTCTTTTTAATTCTTTGAGACAGGTATTATTAGGGCTGTTTTATAGGCTCTGATTAGTTCATGGATTCATCCTATCAACACTAGAACATTCTGTGCTTTACGTCCCAAATTCCAAGGTCACTTCCAAAGTACTGCGAGTTTGCTAGCCCAGTCTAAATGGATTTCTTCCCCACCACGATTGCAGATGCCAAAGCCACAAGAGAGAATGAATGGTCTAGTTGGGTTTCCATCTTGGCCAAAGCTACTAATTCTAATTCTTTGGGAACTAAAGTTCAGAACACCCTTAAGTAGTATCAATTCTAAAATTACCTGAAGTCACACTTCAAAATGTTGATAAAGACAGACTCTGAGAATACCTGAGCCTTGAACAAAACATAAGTAAAAGCAGCTGCAAATAACAGATGCTGTGGTCTTTATTACCAATGCATATGGATCCAGGATCTAAACAACCAAAGGCTGATCACAGGGTTTCTTAAGAGAAGTCTTAAAATAGGTGAAAACAGAAACCTGCTACTCCATGACAACTGCATTTTCTGTAGAGTTCATAATCCTGACCATCAACAAATTTTCTGCTTCAGCATAATTTTCTATTTCCATTGTTTTAAATACGGTTTGAACTAATCTCAAGTGTCTCTATATTATATTTCATATAGTCACTAAAGGGCAAAAGAGCACATGCACATGAAGGAGACTTCTGGAGAGATGTCTATCAAGAAATTTAAGCTCCTTCATCAAATTTTCACTGAAGCTTAAAACTTTGGAAATTTTCTGATAAAAGAAATTTATTATCTGAGTTGGGATGCTTGTGGACCACATTCACAGGTTGGTGTGAGTTTATAGAGCAAAATTAATTCTGCCCATGAACTCTGCTTTACCTAGGAAGTATGTCTAAACAATTATTTCTGAATCAGTAATTGAGGGAAAGAATTACTATAGTTAAGGTAAAAATAGATCAATTTGAAAAGCAGAAGTCAGTGATGGGTCAGTAATTGGAAGGTCCATGCAAAATGTTTTCTATAGATAAGATGCCTTGTCATAGATTGAGTCTATTACTTGTCTTAAAGTATCAGAGAGTTAGGGAAGACCAGAGACTTCTTTAATGATATTTTTCTATCAAGGTAACACTAGGGACTTCAGTTTGCAGGTAAGTTTTAAGTATATATTCTATTATCACATCTTAAGAACAATGACCAGCATACACAATATACTCGCAAAAGCAGTCACTTGAGAAATGGAGCCAGATAAAAGAAAAAAAGTAAATCTTTTATTAAATTATTATCCTTATAATAAAAACAATATATTCTCCTTATAAATAACTAGGATCACAAAACTGATTGTATAAAAGAACATAAAATTTGCCCATATTCCATAATTTAAAAAAAACACTTATTAGTCTTTAGTGTCTTTTTAGAGTTTTCTATTATATATGTAAATTTATTCAATTGAGATTATAAGTCCCATTTTATATCTGCAGTTTTCTACTCACTATTATCCTAAAATCATCTTTCCACATCAAAATTATTTATTACAAATATCTTTGTTATCCACCTATTTTATAACTATACATCTTCATGCATTTGACTGTTCATCTTTGTAGACATTATGAATGTCTTTACATTTTCAGGATTATGAAAAATATTGTGAAGTACAATATGTATGCATGAGCTTTGCCAATATTTCTTATTTAGACTAAATTCGTAAGAATAAGTAGGAAGGGACCAAGGAGCATAACCAATTTCAAAGTCCTTTTATAAAAAGTCATGTTTATTTCCAGAATATTTAATACCAAAACACACTCACTGACACTGGATAATAGATGTCATATTCATCTTTGTTAATTTACCAGTAAAATATATTTCACATTTTAAATTGCATTTCTCTTGAAAGCTTATGAAATATAGGGTAGTGCAGAAGTGTAACTTTTTCCATGAGAATTATCTTTTCATTATTTTTGCTTCTTCTTTATAACAGTGTGCATAGACATTTATTTGCAAATGTTTTTTCTATAATAACAGTTTTCTGTCATCTGTTGGAAACATATTTTGAGTTTGTTCCCTGTCATTCTGTAGTTAACTCCACCAATATTTTCTATTTTTTATATGCTTGCAAATCTGCGTAACATGTCTTTCCCATCTAGAGATCAGTTATAATTTATTTCTGTTTTTGAGCAGGTTGGTGCTTTAAGTTTTTTAATACATACAATTCTTTTTTGCTTTTATTCCCTTTTATGTAGTATTGATATAAAAAATAGACTAACTTGAGTTTAAGGGCTTTTCTTTGCTTTTTTTAAATTAGAGAAATTGTACATTTACAGAAAATTCATGCAGAAAATACAAAGTTCCAATATCAGCACTTCATATTATTAGCACCTTGCATTACTGTGGTATATTTGTTACAACTGATGAAATATTATTATTATAATTATGCTATTAACTATATTCCATGTTTTATTGTGACACAGTTCTATGCATTCCTGTTAGTTTTTACCATATTGCCATATAATAGTCTAAACCTATATTGTTTTGATAAATACCTACCAGTGGCTGAACAAATTTTATTAACATCATTGAAACACATGAAATATTTTTAAAAATATTGTTTATATGAATGACATTTCAGGATCTGACTTTACATGCTTCTAATTGAGCTTATTAATATTCAAAACCTTTAAGAGTATCTTTAAATACTAATATGCTTTTGAATTTATTTATTAAATCTAATATTTTTCTATTGCCTGGTGTATTGATTTCTGCATGCAAATTTTTCTGAATATGGTTGGTTGATTTTTCAAACATCTTTCAGTGAGTATTTATTTCATTTATATACACTCAAAGTTCATTTATTTTTTCTCTTAAATATACAAGGAATTATTTCAACCATAAAAATTAGGATATGTACTTTTCTATTTTTGGATCTTTTAATAATCATTTGGAGATGTGTAGAAAACTATGTTTTTACCTTTAGGATACAAATTTTGATATAAGAAGTAGTGATGATTTTCAATTCCTCTATACCCTTTGTTATTTCTCCTACATTATATATGAAAAAGTTTGGGTGCAATAAGCCTAGGGCCCATACATAATATTACATGACTATTTATCAGTGAAAACAAAACGTAAATATATTCTATCTATCCTGAATTACATGTTCTGACCAATTAATTATTTTTATGTCCTAATATTAAAATATCTATTTTGTGAACTGGTCCATAGAATGTTTCATAACTTCCTTAAATTGAGTGTTGAATTGCAAAATGCCATGAAGTTTATTATGGCAAAAGTTCCCCCAAACAATAAGTACTAAAGTTACAAATAAATTTGGTGAATATTGCATGGCATCAAGCTGACTATTTTACCCTCTTCAAGACATCATTCTTGGAAAGTTGTTTGATAAGGAATCTATGATACTCTTATGCAGTTCTTTTTCAATGATGCATGAGCTCACAAATATAACTGCCACGTGTATTTTTCTGCAGCCTCAAGTTCACCTGTTACAGTTATGTCTGAAATGTGAACACATCATCCCTAATTTTATATAGAACTCACTTGTTGTTTGATAGCCAACCTATAACAAGATAAAACTAAAAAGGCTAGGATGATAAGTTTAGCCTCATCAGCCTGAATGACTTGAAAAGTAACACAGGGAGGCAGACACTCATGAATTCAAGCCTCTGCTTGTCCTTAAGTGTCCTCTTATTTATCTTTCTTTTTCTTTGTGAGAAAATCCTGTGGCATAAATAGGAGAGTACCCAACTATATATGACTGCATGAAATGTGTCTTGAATGAAAACAGCCATAAACAGTACTTGTGTGCATGTGTGTGTGTGCATAAGGGGGCTATGTATTCAATACTGTATATGATTAAAAATATAGTTATACTTTAAGTCTAAGGTATGCCTGCTTGTGTTACCATCAATCCTAAAAGAAACAAATTACCTGAGAGATATATTATTGTCTTGATCAAAATTGATCTGTGCCTCACGTGATACTGTGGTTGTCTTATTCTTCATGCCCTGGTTATTTGTGTACCTTTGGCCCATGAGCACTTTCCCCATTGATAAAGTAGTGGTGGTATTTTATAACATGATAACACCCATGTTAAATGCTTTAATCTACACACTTAGAAATGCAGAGGTGAAAAAGTGATGAGGACACTGTGGAGCAAAAGCAGGATGTCATGTAACAAATCATGTAAATACACAAAAGAATGAAAAATTCACATATTAATATCAAGCATGCATAATTCAAAAGTTAATGGGTTATACAGTCAGTATATGTTGTTATAAGTATATTTATTCCCTTGTTTTGTGGAATCTTGGATGGCTTCCCTTTAAAAATATATCAATATTTAATTAAAAGGAAACTGAAATCCTTTCCAATTAGAAATTCCTATACCTGTGCAAATGATTGATCACTGAGACATTGCTAATTGACATAAAATACTCAGTTTTGAAAATTCTTTTCATTATATATTCTATAGAAAAATTACTTACAACATTTTCGTATAGCATATGTAAGCAATAACCCAGTCAATTAAAATATATAAAAAGGTTTATGGCTAAGAATTTTCTTTCAAATGAATAGACGTAATTCCAGCTGCTGAGCTCAGTGTAGCATTAATAATGTGGGATATCAGCATCAACCAGAAATGAATGTGCTTGGAAAAATGAGAGAAAGCTTTTAAGG
Source organism: Cabassous unicinctus (assembly GCA_029593785.1). Taxonomy (NCBI): domain Eukaryota; kingdom Metazoa; phylum Chordata; class Mammalia; order Cingulata; family Chlamyphoridae; genus Cabassous; species Cabassous unicinctus. The sequence goes on along the minus strand of JAQZBX010001496.1, from coordinate 70,911 downwards.
CAACTGTCTTCTCAAAATTCATGATTTTGTGTTGCACAACTCACAGAGGACATTTTCATTTTAATTTGGGTTATGCCAATAATAAGTTATTTTTCCTGCCTTAAGCTGAGGATGGCTAATATATTCTTCTGGTACAGACATAAAGTCAATTTGCACATGATATCCAATATAGACTATATTGAGATACAGTCATGTATACTCTAATTCTAAGAGAAAGAACCCAAATAAAGGAAAAGAACCCAGATTAGGACCAAGGTAGATGCCCTGTGCATCTGAGGAATGTCCGTTCTATCTTTGAAAGAACTTTATTAACCAAACTTACTCCACAGCCATGCCTGATATTCATAATAATATATATGCATATACATATTTGTTTCACTCATATTGATATGCTAGAGTTAGTATTCATTCCAAATAAGCAACGATTTTTTCTCAGTTTGCTCAATCCATTTACTAATCACCAAGTAGCTCCAAATGTATGTTTCTCCACTTTGTGTTTAAGAAGTGATGTGATTAGTTTGCAGAAGTGATGTATGTCACATTCAGGCTGAAACATTTAGGAGCCAATGTGCTAGTATGCAGCCTCACTTTTCCTTACTGCAGGAAGCCTGGCAAAACACATTATGATGGCAACACTAAGAGGAAATTGAAATACTGGATTTCTGAATAACTTCATGCTGTACAAGTGCCCTACGTGGTACACTAACCCACAGTGGATTTTGCCTGAACAAAAATAAAATTTTACTTTTTAAGTCACAGAGAGTTCATTAATCATTTGTTACAACATCAATGTGCTGCTTATATTCACTAATTCATTGACTATCTTTATCTTCACAAAGAATTTTAAGTTAAAAGAGATCAGTATAACTCTTGCAGTTTTCTAGAATCTCAGAACGCAGTATGAATAAATAGCAGTCCGTACACATCAAGTCAAATTAAACCTTTTTGTGCTTCTTTGTAACAATCTACACAGAAGTATTGAAAACATAAATTTTAACACCATCTTTTCTCCCTTTTCCTAATTGTAAGATAACGCTGAAGAAAATTATACAATTGTAAGATTAATAGAGGGCAACTACAACAGTTTTAAACTCCAGGATGAACTTGTTCTTCAATGATTTTTGAGCAAATTTTTGGGCTATTCTAATCAGTCACTTGTCTACACATTCTTCTTAGAAGTTGTTACAATTTTCACCAATTTCCTCTAATCCACATTACACAAATTTTTCTTTTAGCTGAGAAGAAATTTATACCTTGTACTTGTCAGAAAATTTAAGAACCATCTAAACCTTAAGCATCCTCAAAAATAGTTAGAGCTATAAAAGTTTCACATTTATGCCTTCCATACAAACAACAAAAAATATGTATAATGTCTCCTATTTAATTTTAATTTGTCTGTGTGTGTTCTGCATATAACTGCTACCTGTCTTTCTCAGTAATATTAGTTCTAAGTCCCACAATAAAACATCCCAAACTGTTTATGCATCCTGGTAGACCTACTGAAGGTTTTGGACCTAGAAGAGAAAATCATATGGCTGTGAATAATAAAATGCAGTACCCTTTTTGCCTCTATGGAAACAATGATCAAATAGGGAGAAATATTCTGTGTCATTTCAGAAAATTTCACACTAGGGAAACAACGTAAGTATCTGTCAAAAAGATAATAGATAAACAAAATGTAATACATCCACAAATTGGAGTACTACTCAATAGTAAAAAAGGATGAGCTACTGATACACACAACAACATGAAGAAATTTCAAATGCATTATGCAAAGTGAAAAGAGCCAGCTAAAAGGAGTAATAAATTTAATGTATATGTCATTTGAATTAAAGGTAAAATCATAGGGACAGACACCAGTCAGGGTTAGTAAGGGCCTGGGAGTAGGGGGGGTGTGGTTTACTACAAAATGCACAGCGATATTTTCAGGGGATGAATCAATCTGTGTCAGGTTTTTTGTGATGGTAAAACAAATTTATATTTGCAAAATTCACAAACATGTCCTATTAAAGCCATGAAATTTTGTACAGTATAATTGATATCATATTAAAAAACTTGAAAGTTAGATTCTTTACCTTCCCACAATAGACCTTTGGAAAATATAATAATAGAATGCCATATCCAATTTGCAACAGCAAAAGCAATAACAAAATCCAAAACACTAAATTTACCAAGAAAAGTGCTAAAACTATATAAAGCACTACCAAGAGTATAAAAGAGGACTTCACTAATTGAAAAAAATACATCATTACCATGATTAGTTAATCTCAATTCCCTAAAAATATAAACTATTTCTAAATGATTTTCTTTGAAAGCACTAATTGAAATTTGTTTTGTGCCTAGAATAACGTATTTTTTTTTAAAGATTTATTTATCCTCCACTCATTGTCTGTGCTTGCTGGATGCTCTCCATGTCCATTCAATGTTTGCTCTCTGAGTCTGCTTGCCTTCTCTTTAGGAGCCACCAGGGACCAAACTTGGGACTGCCCATGAGAGAGAGGCACTCAATCACTTGAGACACCTCTGCTCCCTGCTTTGTTGTGTCTCTCATTGTGTCGCCTTGCTGTGTCATCTTGTGTCAGCTCAACACACCAACCCATTGTGCCAGCTCACTGATTTGCTTGTCTTCCCCAGGAGGCACTGGAACTGAACCTGGGACCTCCCATGTGATAAGAAAGAGCTCAATCACTTGAGCCACATTCACATCCCCATACTTTAAATTCAATGTGAAACATAAATAGGCATGAGACAGGATAATTCTGAGAGGATAATAATGAGGAAATATTAGGCTTATCAGATAATAAGTAGCATTATAGAAGAAATGCAATTATATAATATTTTAAATGACACATAAATAAAAAGACCAATGAAACTGGTTGGAATACTGAAATCAATCCAAAAACATTTGAATATGTAGATTGAATTAGCATTGGATTTCAGAAATGATGAAAAGTTAATAATAATAGAAAACTGTTAAAAAAAAAAACTATCAAGAAGAACAGTTAAAATTCATTCTCTATTAAACTTCTTATTTCAAAATAATTTCTGACTCGATCAAATTTTTTAAATATGAAATACAAAAGCAAAAGTTACTTGAAAATTAAATGCTAAAAATGTGAAAGAATATTTTTATATGTATAAACTCAGAAAAGACTTCCTAAGCAAGTATAAAATATACTGATTGATCTGACTATGTAAATATAAAACAATTTCTAATATGGCAAAAATTTCTAGAGAATAAAAATGTCAAAATAATCACAGGATGTTAAAATAGCAATTATATATATAAGAATAAAAGGGATATTACCTTTGTACTTCATTATCTTATAAAAATCAGTGTGGAAAAATTCAATAATCAAAGAAAAGATATAAAAAACTTTCAGCAATTAAAAGGTGAAGAAATACAAATAATTTTAAAATGTGAAAAGATGTTCAAATTCAGTTATATTTAAAGAATTTCAATTAAATCATACAAATGAAATAAAATTTCCATAACTAATCAGATTGCCCAATAACTAAAGTTTTTATCTAACAATAGTTGTTGAGAATATAGACAAACTTTTTCACAGATTGTAAGCAGGAGTGTATTTGGTACAACCTCAAGAATGTCATTTTGGCATTTAACTATGAACATCAACATTTTAAATGCATGTATAGATTGACCTAACGATTTCATTTCTAGGAATCCATCATACTTGCATGTATTAAAAAATTCACATATTTATTGGAGCATGATTTGTCATAGATAAAATGGGAAGCAGCATGTTAAGACCTGGATACATTAGATTTAGTTCATCTTTATGAAGGAGTATTATCCAGTAAGAAGATAACTGTTGATGTGTTAGATTTTTATGGCCTGGTATGGAAAAAATCATCAAGATCTTACATAGTAAAATGCAGAGTAGTCAACACACAGAGAAATACACATGCATACACTATATGTAAATATGCTTGTATTTGCAAAGATTATACTTGAAGAATCCTGAGAAACAGAGAATAGTGATTTCCTCTAAGTAGGATCACTGGAGAACTATGGTGAAGGATGGATTAGAGATTTATTTTATTATAAATATGATTTTGCATGATTTGCATATTACTATGTCTTGGTTGTTTTACTTTTAAAATTAGAAGTTTACATACTAAAACTATTGTATAAGGCTAGGCTACATACATTGAACATACAGCATACATTAACTAGCATTAATTATTTTAAAATATTAAACTACAATAATAAAAGGCAAAAAGCATAAATGACAGAGTTACCTAAACATAAAACTAAGGCTGAATGAGAAATGATAAAGATGTAAAATTAAACAAAATTAGAGTAACAAATTACTTTCGTTCATTAGGCCATTACTTATTATTTATTGACTGATTACTAGATAAGTAATATACCTATTCTGTTTCTGTGACAAAATGTTATAGACCTGACATTCTAGCATGGAAATTATTATTAAAGGCCGTATTATATAATTAATTCTACAACTATAATTATTTTTATACTTGGAAAGGAAAGAGTACATCAGATTAAAGGTGACTTCTAGGTCCAAGGAAATGTGTACTAAATTCAAATGACTGTCCTCATGGTGTATTAGGGACTTATTTACTAGCTAATATGGTTGTCCATTTTCTCCAGTGGCTCTTTTTAATACATCAGAAAATTGTTATTATTTTCATTGTGGATCTACCTTAAAGGAATTCTGTGATCCAATTTGAAAACAAAAGTTTTCCGTTTGTAGAATAATTTATCAAGGACACATATATCTTTTCTACATAAGAAGAAAGCAGCCAGCAACCTTCCAGAAAAAAAATTTTTCTACTAAGTTTATTTCTAGTAACTTCAGAAAAGGAAAAGTACCGTTCAGATTTTTTCCCATCTCATTCTGCTGTGTTGCATAGCCAAACTTGTTAGATGTACCTGAGATTTTGAGACGGCATTCTTATGCCTTCTTTTTATCATGTTACAAGTCTCCTAAAGCATCCCCTGAAATAGTTATGCCTGTTCTCAAGAGGATAGCACATTCCCCTAATAGGGCCAAAGATCATGGGACATGAGAGAGAGTGGAGTCTGTGCTGCTTGCAGGTACAAAAATATTGAAATGGTTTTATAAATGAGTAAGAGGAAAATTCTGAAGGAATTGTAAGATGCTTGATAGAAAGGCCTACATTTCTTTGAAGAGGCTGTTGGTACAAATATGGATGCTAAATGTACTTCTAATGAGGCCTTAGAAGGAAATGATGAACACATTATAGGAAACTGGAATAAAGTCAATTGATCTTTGTTCTAAAGTTGCAGCAAACTTGGCAAAACTGACTCCTGATGTTTGGTTGAAGGCAGAATTTGAAAGTGGCAAGTTTGGATACTTAGCTGAGGAGATTTGCAAACTAAATGTGGAAAATGCAGTCTGGCTTCTGCTTGCAGCTTATAGAAAAATGTGAGAGGAGAGAGATAAACTGAGAACTGAACTCCTGGGTGCAAAGAAACCAGAAGGTGATGGCTTAGGAAATTCCAAGCATCCAGTAAGTGAGTTCCCAAAATACAGTGCCTTATGTGAGGACTTAACTAAACTTGGAAGAAGCCTGCCATTTCCTTGTAAGTCAGTATTTAAAATGCAGATATCCTAAAAGGATTTGTGGAAAGTCCTAGTCCTATTGTCTGATGGTTGTGATCACTGTGAACTGCATGCCAAAGCCACAAGATTTTTGCAAGATCTGAACAAAACCTGCTGTTAGCCTGAAATAAAATGCACAGAAAAGGACGAGATTGAAGGAAAAAATGACTTCACCAGCTGTGGCATTTTGATATAGTTATGAATTCCAAAAATAGATATTGGATTATGCTTGTAAACTGGTCTGTTCCTCTGGGCTTGATTAAGTTATGATTAGGGCTTTGATTGGACCATGTCAGTAGGATGTTGAGTATTGAGGACATACAACTACATGACAGAGCAGAGGAGACAGTTGGAGGTTTGATGATGGAGTTTTGAGTTGGAGTTCTGATGTGGAGTCTTGAGCTGGAGCCCCAGGAATTAAGTATACAAAGGAGCTTGGTCGTGAGGAAAGAGAGAAGGCTCTGGGAAGAGAGGGAATCCATTTGCCTAGTAGCCTACAGCTGGCCTTGTGGAGATAACAGAGCAGCTTGACCTGGAGAAAGGAAAGCCCTGGGGAGAGAGGAAAGCCCTGGGAAGAGAGGAGCCCAGGAAGCCTGAACTCTCGCAGACATCAGCAGACATCTGGCTTCAACATGTGGCAATAAAGTTTGGTGAGGAAAGTAAATTATGCTTTATGGCCTGGTAACTGTGAGCTTCTATCCCAAATAAATGCCCTTTGTAAAAACCAACCAATTTCTCATATTTTGCATCAGCACCCTTTTGGCTGACTAATATACCAGCAAAATCATGGAAGCTGAGTTTTGGACTTAAGACATCTTCCAAGGCTAAGAGAGAGACCCCACTGATGTGCATGGAAAGGGTAAGTTTGCCTTGGCATTGGAAGGCACTTGGATTTCTGTCATGTTGTTCAGGGATAGTTCTGTCACCCCAAGCTTCATATATGGTGGAGCACATTCCCCCAGGGGTTGGGAAAAGTTAGGTTGCCACCCCAGTGTTCTGAGGGTTGAGCACAGGCCCTGCAGATTGGGGAGGTACACTGCGGCCATCACCCCAGTGTTTTTGGTGGGTGAGGCCTAGAACTTGGCCACCACCTAGATTCTTCATGAGGGTTAAATGAAGATGGCTGCTGTGCAAGGCCTTGAAAGGGGAGGGTCTCATTGGAAGAGGTGGGCCTCCATGAGGCCCTGAGGAGATGATGAAACCATCCTACTATAGACAACTCTCAGACTGTGAAATGTCCTGGAGTGTGGCTGCAGGTTTTTGGAAATGTTTGTGACCTATGACCCCTGTTTTCTTTCCAATTTCTCCCTATGGGAATGGAAACATTTATTCTGACTGTCCCTCCTTTGTATATTGGAAGTAGATAACAATTTTTTTTTTAAATTTCACAGTTCTATAGCCAGAAGGTAATATTGACCCAAGACAGAGCATGCCTATAAATATTTTTTATGAGATTTTGTACCTAGCATTGTTAATGAAATGATTCAAGATTTCTGAAGTATTGTGATAGAATGCATGTATTTTGAATATGGATATAGCATGTATTTTGGGGTCCAGAGGGTGGAATATCCTTGTTTGAGTCTTTTTTGGACCCCAGAACATTATGTTCTTAAGCTAACCCATTCTACCCATTCTTAAGCATGTGAAACTATTGCATGTGGGACATTTTCCTTAGATTCAATCAAAGGATCTTTTGGTTAGATCACTTGTGATTACCTCACTTCAATTAAGGCCCCTGATTAGTTTGTGGAACCCAGCGTGGGTACTAATCCTTTTACTGGAGTCTTATATAAACAGACACAGAGAATGAGAGCTGATTTTTCACTCTGCCATGTGAAAGAGAATTCCAGGATTGCCCACAGTCCAGAAAGTCAAAGAAACCCCAAGAGACTGAGAGAGCCAGAGGCTGGAATCAGTAGAGCAGCCCAAAGCGGAAGAGATGAGAATTGAGCCATATGCCTGTTACCTGCAGCTGAGCTTGGGGAGAAATTGAGTCTGGAGTAGAAGGCAGAATCTAGCTACCATTTTGCCTTACTGCGTAGCAGTTTCCTAGGATCTGCCAGCACCTGACATTTGGTGAGACAGCATATCTGATGATGCCTTGATTTGGACATTTCACAGCCGGGAAATGGAGGGATTTCCCTAATTAATTCCCATTATAAAAGTCAACCCATTTCTGGTATTTTTACATTGGAAGCCTTTACCAAACTAAAACATGGGCAGACCTGCATGACCTTGAATTGGGCAATGTTTTCTTTAACATCACAACAACAAAAATAACAAGCAACAAAAGAAAGCTAGGTATATTGGAATTCATTAATATTTAAAATTTTTGTACATGAAAGACCATTATCAAGAAACTCAAAATACATCCCATGTAAAGTGAGAAACTATTGGAAAATTATATATTTGATTAGGATCTTGTATCCAGAATATATTAAAAATTCTCACAACTCAACAACAAAAGAGAAACAACACAACTAAAAATGGGCAAAGAATTTGAGTATGTATTTCTCTGAAATGTTACACAACTTGTCCAAAGGCACACGAAAAGATGCTCAACAAGTTAGTCATGGAGAAATGCAATTCAAATTATTTTAAGATAAAAATTCACACCCACTAAAATGATTAAAAATAATTTTAAAAATTAACAAATATTAGCATGGATGTAGAGAAGTTAGAATATTTGCAAAAGCTGGTGGGAATGTAAAATTGTGCACCCACTGTGAAAAACAGTTTGGTACTTCATCAGGAAGATAAATGTAGAAAAACTTCTGGTCAAACAGCATGGTGGAGTGAAATACTCCAGAATGCTGTTCCTCCACAGAACCTTTGAACAACTAGCAAAAACTGGCAGAGACATCTTTCTCAGATCTAAAAAAAGGGTTGCTATATCTAAGTAAGTGCTAAATAATAAATAGGCAATTTTAAAATGATAGTAAAACCTCATGGGTCCCTTACCGCCATTTTCCAGATTGAGTGTTGGCCTTGCATTCTTGAGCTACCCATCTGTAAACCATACTTTTCTAGATATCCTCCAATAATTGATCATAAAGAGGGTTTTATTCAGCAACAGATTTAGATAACACCTCAGAGGAACCAATATAGAGCTGAAAGAAGTCACCTGCTTATCTATACATTGGGTATATCACATGTATTTGAGTTTTAATTCAATTGAATTAGGGCACTCTTCTGTTTTTTTCCTGCTAGAATAATTATGATATAACCCAGGATATATGGGTATTTCAGGTCTGAAAATAATGTTATGTCCTTCAATTGAAAAAAGCATTTTCCAATAATTTACTATAATGAGCAAGTAATTACCTTTTAAATAATACTTTTTAGCTAGGTTAGTCCAAATGCTTCCCAGTACAAAAATCCAGTGGTCACTTCTGGGTGAAAGTTCAAGCATCCCCTTCAGAGGGCACTGTTAAGAAAATGAAATTATTTCCTCATGACTCCCTTTTTTAACAACACAGGCACATCTTCCAGAAGACCTCCAGAAGTATTTTTCTCTTCTTATTTTAGCTAGAGTGCACTACATATCTATCCTTACATCAATTACTGGAAAGGAGAATCACATTACCATAAGTGGTTCAGATTAATCCAAGTTACTTCACATTCACACCTTTAGATTGGAAATGGACTCCACTTTCTTTCAATTGTATGATCACCTGCCACCAGGTGATAGAAAAGATCTGTGGACAATTAACAGTGTCTGCAACACCCAACATGCCTCTATTGATGACCTCATGTCTGTCCTATATCTTTAATATCTCTTCTTCTCTTTCTTTACCTCTTTCCTGTCTCCTTCTCTACTAGGATTTTCTCATAGAACATAACTGATTTTCTCCTATACCCCAAAATATTCACCCACAATTCCCATGTTCCCCGTTTAGTAACTAATTTGTTTCTTAATAGTGACTCTACTTTTTGCAGCACTTTATTTTATAGAAAAAGAAATTGAGGAACTGTAAAGTTACTAACTTGCTCAAAATCACACAGATTGTCTAGGATTCAATAAAGGGTAACCAACAGTAAAGTATTAGTGGATATTTCTGTTTTGAAAACATTACTATCAATTTAATTCAGAAAATATTTTCCATGAATTTTCATGCCTTAATATCCTTTCTGGATGATTTTTCATGTTATTTTTTTATATTCCTCCCAATAATTTTATTTTATTGAAGGCTAATTTACAGACTAGGGTAACTTAAATGATGTGCATAGAGTCATATAATTAGTAAGTAGAGGAATTGGGAATTATACAGTTTCTTGTCTTTTGTGGTGTTGAATATTGAATCATGTACCCCACCAAAAACTAGTACTTAATCCACATTCCTGTTTTAGTGAAACAGTCCGTATATAGTATATTTGAATATGTTGAGTCAGGTTTGCACACATTTTTTAATAGAATCTCCTATGTAGATGTGGTAAAAACCTAAATTGCATGTCTAGAAATACCAGAAATCAAAGAAAGACACATGAGGATACCAAGGACATTTCCATGTAGCAGAAAGCTGCCATCATAACAACACCACCAGCTCTGAGAGAGAGCATGTTAGTGATGACATCTTGATTTAGGTTTGTTTCAGCAAATTCATTATGTGGTATTTGTTTATGACAACCATTTTGTGCTATTTTTCATAGCAGCTCTAAGAAACTAAACAGGTATATAATTCCTCTAGAATTTTACCACATGCAGTTGAGGCAAGAGTTGTCCCTGATCATAAATCTGAACTTCAAATTAGACTTTCCTTCCACCTTACAAGTACCAAGATATTTCCAGAATCAAAGCTGTCTGTATGATGCTTAGGCCATTTCCTTGATGGGGCAAGAAGTAGAAAAGGAAGTTACAAGATGTTTTGTTTTCTCCAGCCCTCTCTTTCTTGAGCTGTTGTCACACATTGTGTCTGTCTGAGGAATAATCCCTCCTGCCACACTGGGTTAAATGAAGAACTAGTATAAATAATGATTTCTCTCCAATCTCCGTCAGTGGATAACTCACGTCATTGTTTCATGAGATAAAAAATATATTGATTAGAACTCAGGCTTAGAAATTAGATCAGTCTGGATTTAAATCCACTTCATGGGATTATGTATAAATTAGATGATACACTGCACATAGCAGGACTGATACACAGAATGTGCTGATTATTTGTTAATTCACATGATATTCACACTTCCTTAAACTCCTATAATAGTATCAGGGAATTCAACATCACCTTCAGATATTTTAGTGCAGAGATCAAACCCTCATAAAAGATTTTAGAATTATGATAATTTTGAATCAGTATTAAATAAAACGAAAGTTGGCCTTTCCTCTCTCCTCATTTCAGCATCTTTCAGATCCTACCAAGCACAGATAAAAATAAAACAAGCTATATGAGTGATTTGAAACACTTACTCCCATAAACCTGCATCAGTCACACTATGAGCTCTCATGCCGTGTACAGAAGATGACAGCCAACGATAGCCCTTTAGTCTATGGCAGAGAGCATTCTTAGCATGATACATGCATTATTTCATATAACCCCATGACAATCCTATGAGATAAGTATATTATAGTACTCTTTCTCAGATATGAAAACTGAGACAGAGACTAAGAACCTTGCCAACCTTCACCTACTTAGTAAGTAGAAGTGCCAGTGCTAAGAGATTTAATTTATTGAATTACAAAGCTTTTGCTCTTAAACATGATTAGAGTTTTAAATATTAGAGAGCAGTTTGTGTAGTCTATATGTCTATCCTCAGGTCATCAACAGTGGAACAACAAAACAGTTTTTTATTGACAAATATATTTTCTCATGTTACCTAGCTAAGACCTCCAATGAGCATTGTAAGACAAATATTATTGAGGTTGATTTATAGTCTCTGAATGACACATGCAAATATAGTCCCATATTAGAATATTCTATGTCTTTTATCCCATATTCTAAGAACAATTCCAAACCACATCCATAGACTGCTAAACCAACTCAGTTGACTGACTTTCCACTCCCCTTTGGTCACAGATTTCACAGCCCTATCAGAGACCAAGATAAACTTGCTTGGCTGCCGTCTTGGGTGAAGTTGTTAATTCTAATCCTCAGGAAGATGATAGTTCATAGCATCCTGAACTCCTTTTACTTGAGCAAAATTCATTTAATACTTCTTTGTAACCATATATGAAAATATTAGTAGGGACAAATTCTGGGGATTCTTTAGCCTAAAAGACAACATAAGCAAAAACAGCTATATTTTAGAGATGCTGTTTAGTGCCAAGTTTCTTCTCCATGTGCATCCAGATTCCAAGGGACCAAAGGAGTTATCTCCAGGCAAAGCATGGGATTTCTAAAAAAAGGGCTTTAGTGAGCTGCCTTCAGGGATCTGTTACTCCAGGGTACCTTTCATTTGATGCTGATTTCATACTACTTGTTATTTTGGGGACTTTAAATCAAGTTGTAGTGCAAATCAAATAATGCCTTTTATAACATATTACATCTGGCCATCAAGAAGGCAAGACTGGCAAATGTGCTGTGGAGAGGCATTAGAAAAGGTATCCTTCAATGGTTAGATTTCTCCCCATCAATTTCTGCTGAAGCCTATTGGAAGTGTTGACTAAAGAAATTCATATCTGAGCTTTGTGCATTGTGTTCACCCCAGGAGCTCGTGTGGGTGGTAGGCAGAAAAAAGACTCTGGGTGGAGAAGGAAGTCTGCTCACACCAGCACAGCCGTAATCTCTTCAGATGTACAGGCACACTCTCTGCCATTGTTTATTTGCAGGGTTATTCATACACTACTTTTATCACTCAAATTTTACACAGAAGGAACACAAAATGCAACTCCTCAGAATCATTTCTGCTGTGCCTAGGGAGTATGTGAACTGAGCCAAGGACTTTGTGAACTAATAGCTGTTTCAACAGTTGTACTGCTGCCTGGGCATTTGGGCCACTACCTGGGTCTTAACCATTACAAGTTAGGGTTCTTATGGCCTATATTCACAAGATTGTTTAAGTCTATAAAGCAAAAATAAACTTAGTCTATGAATTCACAGATTTTTAGCAACTCTTTCTTAGCAATAACTTTTTAGGCATTAATTGATGCAAAATAAATAATATATTTAAGGTAAAAATTGATGAATTTACATAGTAGCATGTAGTGATGGATCAGTGGTTGCTAACTTCATGCAAAGTGTACCTAACAGTAAGATGCCTTGTCATGGAATAAACTTGTTACTTCTCTAAACACATTCAGAAAGGTAGGGGCAAACAGTGACCAAATGTTAATACTTTTATATTAACGTGCCACTATGGACTTCAATTTACTGGTAAGTTCTATTTTAACAAGTGTTTCTACCATCACAAATTTATATAAATAATGATTGTGATACCCAGACTACTTAGAAAAGCAGTCTCTTCAGATATTATGGGCACAAACCTGAGATGAGGAAATTAAAGATCTTACATTAAAATATTTTACTGATTTAAAGTCAAAATATTCTCTCCATGAAAAAATAATTTTAGAAAATTTGTGGAAGAATCCCAAGAAATCCCCATGAGTACCATAATTCAAATAAGTATTAATCATCGTTAGTATACCTTTTAATGATAATTATATATATATGACATTTTTGACTGTTGTAAGCCTAATATATGTGACATTTTATATCTCACATTTTCTACTTTGTATTATATTGAAAGTACTTTTCCATATCATTAATTCTTCTTACACAACTCTTTGACGTCTACCTGATATTTATAAATATATATCATTGTAGATTACACTGTTCCCATTTAGACATTTGGGCTGTTGTAACTTCTTCACTTTCATAAAATTATCGTGAAATACATCCTGTATACTAATTTTTATCCACATTTTTTTTCCTCCAGCATATATTTCTAAGAGTTGGAGTATTGATCAAGGGGCCCAACAAATTGCAAAGACATATAAAGTCAAATTTATTTCCAGAAAGTTTTTTACCAAAACACTCACACACACATGCACCAAATAATATAGCTCTCATACATCTTTGTTATTTGCCAGTTAAAAATATTGCAGATTTTCCATTGCATTTCTTTAGTAGCTTATGATGTAGGGTATTTACTTATTTTCCAATAGAGTGAGTAGACTGGCTTTTTCTAAGAGTCTTGTGTCATACTTGTTGCAAATATTTTCAGGTGGATTCCTGTAACTGCAGTGCTACCCTGTCAAGTTGGAAGGTGCTAGCACCATTGCTGAGAAGCTCAAAGAATGCTTTTGGAAGACATGGGAGTTTCATGTATTTGTTTTTTGAAAGAAGGAAATGTACAAACTGCAGACACAGTCCAGGGCGGCAGCTGGACCCAGGTGGTACTCTGCTATTCAAGTGGAGATATGCAACAATATATACAGGAGTGTATATGAACAATGCCAGGTACATAATAAATCACAGGATTGGGGATATTTGGTGGAATGTGCATACATTTTCTTATTGTTGTTTCCCATGGTCTCTGCATAGAACCCCTTATATTTGCGGTCACAAGACTGTGTTTCTAGTTCTCATTCCCCATACCTGGCTTCTCAACCATCCACAGCCTTCTCCTCTTAATTAGCTTCCATGACATAAGCCAAACTCACACCTTGGACATGAAGGCACAGATGAGTAGGGACTACCAACCCAAGGCTTTCAACAATATTGACAGTAAAAGTTTAAGAATAACAGGAGCTGCAGCACATTGTGATGGATTCACCTACTCCAAGCATGGTGATCAGGCCTATCTGGAGTAATGGTTGCATCCATGTCCCTCTCCTGCCACAGTCCAGCTGAAAAAGTCACATAAAGAATGCTTTTGCATACTTTGCAACCAGCAGGATTGCTGTTGGATTTTAGTTTCCTCATGTTCTACCTCCCCTGAGATTTAGCCCACATGTAGCAGGAGTTGTTAGCAATAGCATGCATTCCTCCTTCTTGGCCTAGGAAGAAAAGTAAGTCAATGTGATTAGCAAGCAGTATTTTGGCTAGAGAGTTAATGATTTTGTTGAGCCCGAAAGGATAGTGCTATGAACTCAGCAATGTCATTCAAGGTGGCTAATAGATTGTGTATAATGTGTTCATGGGTGCTTACGCCCACTCAGAATGGTAATGTTCTGTATGTATCAGGCCCCATATTTCCAGCTCATTGGACTGTCACCCCAAGTGTGTTAAGCTCTTCTAAGCCAGCTTCTGTTATCCTGCCCTTCCACAGGCTTCCCTAACCTCCCAACATCCAAGGAATCATATTGAGGGTGTAATGGGATTAAAAAAAAAAAAAAAGAATGATCCCCTTGCAGTGGCTGAAAAGGAAAGTTCAAAATGGTATGTCCTTGTTTCTCCTTTCAGGGACTATCCTCATCTTAATGGTTGTAGTATTTGATAAGGAACATAGCCTGGGTGCCTCCTCCATCCTCTTACCTTCCCTGTGTTAAGAATCCAGATAAGGCCATGTTTCCCTTCTGGGGAACTGCTAAGTTCAGCTTCCAGTAGGGATAAGTAAGGTGGGCAATCCATCCAGTAAGAAAGATATCAGGATGTAGATGGCAAAGCTCCTTTAACAAGCAGTCATAGAAGTACTCACACAATGTCAGCTGCCTGTGAACACTGGGTGATGTGGAAGGTCCCTGTAATTTCATGTTAGCAGGCTCATCATTTAGTGCACTGTGCAGTAAAGTGGGATCCTTGTTCAGATGAGATGTCACCTGCATAACTGAAGTGGTGGCAGAGTCATTTTTCCAAAGACATCTCATGTATGAACTGTGTCTATAAGAAGAACTAGAAAGCCAAGATCATAAACAGAATATTTGACTACCCTTTCTGATGGGATGGAGAAAGAAAACTGACATAGTGCACTTGCCATGGACAGTCAGTGAGGCCCATCTGGAATATTTCCTAAATGCCCTTTTTTGTCTCTGGCTTGTTGTTGACATCACTCACATTATTAAATGGCAGATTGGACCTGTTTTAATTAGACAGATATTCTGAGTTCTTGAGCCCATAATTTCACTGTGTCAGAAATTCAATGTCTAGTTCATTGGTGGACCCATTCAGAAGTGGAAGAAGCCATGGTAGTTCATCTATTTAATGGCTGTCATTGTCCTCATTCTCTGGGCATGGTTCATCCTCTGCCTCTTTCCCTGGAGTATCTCCATCCGCGTTGGGGTGTAAAGCAGCTCAGCACATCCTTTATTAGCTAAATTTTTCTCATGATATTCACCTTACACAGTGTAATTCCATGAGCTTCAAGTGGGTGTGGTGGTTTGAAGCTGTAGGTATCCCAGAAAAGTATGTTTTTAAAGTTAATCCATTCCTATGGATGTGGACCCATTGTAAGTAGAATATTTCTGTCAGTAGAACCTTAAGTTAAAATGTGACCTTATTAAGGGGAGGTCTTAATCCTTTACTACAGTCCTATATGAAAGAATGAAATTCAGACAAAGAGCAGGAAAACCATGGACACAAGATGCTAAAGCAACAAAACCTGGAATAGAAGGGAGAGACCAGCAGTAACCCCATATGTTTTGCCATCTGGTAGAGGATCCTAGGATTGCTGGCAGCCAGTCATCAGGAAGAAAGCATTGTCTTGATTATGACTTGATTTGGATATTTTCATGGCTTCAGAACTGTAAACTTGTAAGCTAATGAATTCCCATCATTAAAACCAATGCATTTTAGAGAATTTTCTTTAAGCAGCTCTAGCAAACTAAAACAATGGGTAACATAGATGGTGCCCTTCCAATTGCAAGTTGTTTCCAAAAGTCTCTCCCCCACACTGGGAATGGAGACCCTTTAATTTTCTAACCATGTTCCCTCCATGAACCTGACAAGCTGTCAACACTAACACATGAGTCAGTAACAGGTAAAAGGGAGGAGGGCTTGGTTCCAAGTTTTCCAGGGCTAAGAAGAACACTCACATATCAGCATATTGGGCACTTTTTTTTCTCACAGGAAGAGGTACATAACTGCCTGAACCAAAAGTAATGGCAGCTACTTCCCAATGGACACTGGATGGTTAGTTTGGCTGATCCATCAGTGAAACAGTGGTGAGCTGATTGGGTGTCTTTGAGTTCAGTTGCATTAATGCTGATGCAAGGAAGGTGGTGTCCTCATCAGATAATGCAAGAGGATAATTGTTGATGGGGCCTCTACCACCTGCTTATACATGTGGGCTCTTCCCATAGGATTTGGGCAAGGGCAAACCTGAATATACCACTTCCATTTAATGATACTGTGTTGTTAGGCATGTCTGGGTGAATATTCTGATTACCCCGGACCCAGAGCATGATGGAGATTTTGGGCTGCAGGAGAGCCTGGGACATTTTGGTAATCCTTTCCAATTCCACAAAAGCACAATAGTATGTCATAAGATTCCTATCAAATGGGGAGTAATGCTTGGCTGCATCTGGGAACTTCTTGGTCCAAGAACTTAGGAGTCCATGAATTCCTGTTGTTCCATTATTCTGCCACAAGGACAAGTCACCATTTATATGGGTGTCAGAAATCTGTAGCTTGAATGGAGATAAAGGGTGGCTGAAGCAGCCTATTTTCCTTTCATAGGTCCTGCATCTTCTCTGTGCCCCAGTGGAAAGAACCTGCTTTTTGTGTCACCTTATATATGGCTTACAAGAGATGAGGAATATGCTGACACAAATATACAAATTGCATAATGTCTGGGACAGGTGGCACTTCTGCATTCAAGCACCAGTAAGTTGCCACACTCCACTTGCGTTTTAAACTGGCCACTGTGGGTTATCGTAGGCAGAGATGGTGGAGTGGATGAATCCCACAGATAGAAGCTAATTTATGACTTCAGTAATGCCATTTTCCCCTCAGGAGATGCTGTATTGGTACTGTTGAACAATGTAGGGAGGAGATGGAAGCACTGAGGGATTGACAATTATTTCTTAAGTATGACAACAAAAAGACAAGCAACAAAAGAAAACTAGGCAATTTGAACATGTGCATTATGAACATTATCAAGAAATTAAAAGAACAGCTGCAAAAGGAGAAAATATTTGCAAAATATAAATCTGATAGTGATCTTGTATGCAGAGTATATTAAAATGTTTTTATAACTCAACAAAGAAAGACAACCAACTCTATTAGAAATGGGTTTATAAAGACATTTCTGCAAAGAAGATGAGCAAATGGTCAACAAGCACATGAATAGATGCTACATAATTAGTCACAGGGAAATGCATGTCAAAAACACCATAAAAAACCTCTTCACACCTACTTAAATTGCTACATTTTAAAAAATATGTGACAGTAACAAATTTTAGTAAGGATGTGGGGAAATTAGAAACTCTGTGCATGCTGTTGGGAATGCAAAATGGTGAAACCACTGAAGGTTTGGAATTTCTTCAAAAATTAAACAAAGAGAGACTTCTTGTCGACTAAGAAAATGCTTCAGAGTTCAGTTGAATATCAAAAAATTATCAAAAACTGTTAGAACTATCTTTGTTAGACCTCAAAAAAATAGAAATTCAATAACTGGATAAGAACATAATCAAGAAAAAGACAATTTGAAAATGGCAGTAGGGAGTAGATGTGGCTCAAGTGGTTGAGCTCCCACTTCCCTTATGGGAGGCCCCAGGTTGGATTCCCTGTGCCTCCTGAAAGAAAACAAAAACAAACAACAAGCAAAACAAATGAAAAAACCAACTCAGGGAAGCCAATGTGGCTCAGTACTTGAGCGCTGGTTTCCCACAAATGAGTTTCC
The DNA here is from genome assembly GCA_029593785.1 of Cabassous unicinctus. NCBI lineage: Eukaryota > Metazoa > Chordata > Mammalia > Cingulata > Chlamyphoridae > Cabassous > Cabassous unicinctus. The sequence continues at coordinate 52,582 of JAQZBX010001496.1, read as the reverse complement.
AGGTTCATTCCCCAGCTGCCAGTTCCTCAAAAAATAAATAAATAAATAAAACAAAAGAAAAAAGAAAAACACGAAAATGGCAGTAAAAAAAAGCCCATGTACCCTTGCAGATGCTTTCCAGATTGAGTGTTTTCCCTGTCATCTGAGATACCATCTGTTACCCATGCTTCTTTCTATGCATCCTCCAATTGATCAAAGAGAGGGGCTCATTCAGGTACAGAGTTAGATAACTCCTCAAAGGGATTTTATATTGGGCTCAAAGACACAGAAGTCACCTGATTATCTATGCAGTGGGCTTCCTTATTGTATGAATTTGAATTTGAATTTCTGTTGTATAAGGGAACACTTCTTTTCATTTCCTACTGGAATGATTAAGATATAAACCAGGTTGTTGGGTATTTCAAGTCTGAAAATAATGTTATGTCCTTCAGTAATAAAGGCAGTTTCTTTTAAAATCCAGTATTAAGCAATCAATTGTCATCGAAATGGCATGAATTTTTATATGCGTCAGTTCAAAATCTTCCAATTTCAAAGCCCACCCATCACTGCTGGGTGAAAATTGCAGAATCACTTTCAAAGGACATTGTGCAGAAAAGAAAAATTGGCCTCTTGGCTTTTTTAAAAAATAAAACAAAACAAAAAACACAGGAGCATCTTCTAGAAGATCTCCAAAACATTTTCTCTTTTTATACTGATTATAATTTTATCAATTATCTATCCTTATGTAACTGAAAAGGAGAATTGCATTAGCATAGTTAGTTTTATCCAATCCATGTTTAATCCACATTTACAGTTTTAGATTTAGAATGAACTCAAATTTACTTCAAATGCATGATCATCTGACATCAAAACAAATTAGAGTCTGATAGAAAGAAAATCTGTGGGCAATTAACAGTGTCTGCCACACCCAACATGACTCTATTGGTTACTCCATTTCTATCCTATATCTTTAATCTCTCTCTGTTTTCTTCTCATCTCACCACCTCTACTAGTTTCCTCCTACTGACATTTAAACATGATCAATTTTCTCCCGTACAAAAATATTCAACTTCAATTATTTGTCCCCTTTTTAGTGATTATTTAGATCCTTATATTAACCCTATTTTTTGCAATCTTTAATTTTGCAGAAGAAGAAACACACAGAGATGTTGACTAACTAACAAGATCACACATACTGTTCAGTTTTCAATAAATTATAACCATGACTGAAGTAGTACTATATAGTTCAACTTTCAAAAACTGTCTGTCAATTCAATTTAAAAAATATTTTCCACTTATTTTCTATGTATAAATATATTCACTGCATGATTTCAATTGCTATCTTTTGGTATTTCTTCCAATTATCTATTTTTATCTAAGGCTTATTCACAAGCTCAGATAAGTCAAATGGCATGCATAGAGACATACAATTAGTTACTGGAAGAATTGGCCGTCATATCCAGATTCAGGTTTCTGGTCATGATGGGGGTTGAATCATTTACCCCAGAAAAGATATGTTCTTCATCTTAATCCCTGTTCTTGGCTGAGTGAACCCATTTGTAAATAGTATTTTTGAATATGTTAATGTGAATCATATTGTGGACTCAATTCTAAGTCAGATCTTTGAAGATCCTTTTTAAGTGTGGCAAAACTCAGTGAGGACAGGCCTTAATCCTCATGACCTGAAGGCTTGTTAAGTGAGGAAATTTGGAAACTATCAGTGATGCCAGAATCAGAGAAAGGCCGAAGAGTTTCCCAATGACATGGCTATGTACCAGAGGGTTGCCATTACCCTAATGTTACCAACTCCAAGAGAGAGCATGACCTTGCTGATATGTTGATTATGGACTTCCAATAAGTGCTTATTGTTTAAGCCAATCCATTGTGTTGTATTTTCATAGCAGCACTGACAAATTTAGATATGTGTTATAATTTTTCTAGAATGTTATCATGTGCCATTCATGTAAAGGATGACCCTATTCCTGAGTTCACACTTCTTCTTATAATTTCCTTCCATGCTGTAGGCACTGAAAAATTCCCAGAATCAAGGCTATCTGGATACTGCTTAGGCAATTCTTCCAGATTTGTCAAGAAGTAGTAAAGGAAGTTACAAGATGTTCCTTTGTCTCCATCACTCTCTTTCATGAGCAGTTCCACACATGAGATCTGTCTGAGAAATAAACCCTCTCTGCCACTGGTGATAGAAACAAGAGCTTTTCTGAGTCAGAATTTCTCTCCCATCACATCTAATGGAAGACACTCCATAGTACCAGTGTATGAAGAGACACAATAGCATATAATTAGATCTCAGGTTTAGAAATCAGATCAGTTTGGATTTAAAACCAAATTCAGTAATTATTAGCCTTTTGATCTTGTTCAATTGATGTTCAAAGTAAGCATTAATTTCCTTATATACAAAATGAAAATATTAATATTTCCTTCATTGAACAAAATGAAAATATAATTTTTATATAATCAGAGTGACTGATACTTTGAAATGTCTATTTTTAAATTCATATGGTATTTATATTTCCTTTAACTCCTCTTACCTTTTCAGAAAATCTCAACATTTTCAGTTATATTATTGGAAAGACCAAACATTCATAGAAGATTTTTGATTATTATAAATCTTGACATACTGATGAATGTAAGAAAACTGGAACATTCTTCTCTCATAATTTTTGCATTCTTTCAGAATCCTATAAATCATTTCCCAAATAAAGCAAGCTACATAAGTGACTTGATCTATTTTCTTTGTAAAAAATTGGATCTCAAAATTGATTTTTATCAAGAGCATTAAAAATGCTCATATTTCGTAATTAAAATATGCATTATTAGTTTTAGCGATTTTTTAGAGTCATTTCTACCAAAAAAGTTATTTCAGACAATTGATATAACAATGTAAGCACTGTTTTATACTTGTATTTTTCCGCTCACTAATTCACTGAAATATCCTTTCCACATGAATAATATTTATTACAAATATCTGTGTTGTCCACCTGATATTTCACAAATATACATCATAATTCATTTGACTTTGTTAATTTGCCTGTAAAAATATTTCACATTTTAAAATGCATTTCCCTGAGCACTTACAAAATAGAGGCTATATTTTCATGAGAAAATGTCTAACTTTTTTCATGAGAATTACCTTTTCATTATTTTACCTTTTCTTTATAATAGTGTGCATGTACATTATCTTTATTTGCAAATGTTATTTCTATAGTAACAGTTGTATATCAACTTTTGCAAATATCTTTCCAGTTTTATCTCTGTCTTTATGTAGTTGAATCCATTAGTTTTGGGCTATGTTTTACACTACTGCATATTTGTATAGCATGCCTTTCTCATCCAGAAATCAGTTACATATTTATCCTTTGTTTCCTGTTTTTGAGTTGGTTGATGCTGTAAGGTTTTCATTCATAGTTTGTTTGTTTGTTTGTTTTCTTCCTTTATTTGGTGGTGGTATCAAAATAGACTTACTTTTGTTTGGAGGTTTCTCTTTGCTTTGTTTTTTTCCCCATAATTATAGAAGTTGTAGGATTACAGAAAATACAAAGTTCCAATACTCCTTCATATTATTAACACCTTGAATTAGTGTGGTACATTTGCTACAACTGATGAAATTTTCCGTTTTTAATTGTATTATTAACTAAATTCCATGTTTTGTATTAGGGTTCACTGCTTTTGTCACATAGATCTATGTTTTCTTATTAATTTTTACAATACTAACAAATATAAAGGATAAACTTATTTTGTTTTGATAAATACCAACCAGTGGCTGAACAATCTTGTATTGCCCACTCAGAAAAATACAAAAGATTTTAAAAAATATCGCTTTTATTAATGTCCTTTTGGGATTTAACTTTACTTGTTTCTTATTGACCTTATTTTTATTCATCACTTTTAAGAGTATCTTAAATACCAATACACTTTTGAATTTATTTATCAAGTCTAATATTTTTCTATTGCCTGATGTATTGATTTCTGTATGCAAATTTTTCCAAATATAATTTTTTCCCCAAATGACTTTTGGTGAGTACTTATTTCATTTATATTCACTCATACGTCATTTAATTTTTTCAAAATATTATAAAAATAATTATTTCAAGCATAAGATTTAGGATATGTGCATTCCTTATTTTGGATCTTTTGATAATTATTTAGAAATAGTGATTTTCTTAAACTTCTCTATGCCCTTTGTATTTTTTCTACATTATATATGAAAATATTTGGTCTCAATAAGACTAAGACCCATACACAGCATCACATGGCTAATTATCATTGAATACAAAATATAAATAAATTCTGTCTATCATAAAGAGTATGATCTGACCAATAAATTATGATGCTTTTATGCTCCCATATTAAAATAACTTTTCTGAATAGGTCCGGAGAATGTTTCCTAATCTCATAATCTTCCTTATATGGAGTGTTGAATTGCAACAGACTCCTGGTATTTATTATGATAGAAATTCTCCAAACAATAAATTCTAAAATTACAAATAAATTAGGAGTATATTGTGCTGCATCAAGAAGTAGAATGTATCCTCTTAAGGATATCTTTCTTGCAGAGGTGTTTGATAAGGAATTTATGGTATTCTTGTATAATTGTGTTTCAAAGAACCATGTGCTCAAAAATTTAACTGCCACCATATATTTTTTTGCACCTCAAGTGTTCACCCAGTTGACCTAAGTTTGAAAAGTGGTGACATGATCTCTAATATTAAATTGATGTTTGATAGTTGCCCTGAAACAAGTTAGAAATAAAAAGGCTAAGAAACTCTGGAGCTGAGCCTCATCAGCCTGAATGATGAGAAAAGAAACACAGGTAGGTAGATGCTCATGAATTCAAGCCTTGGCTCATCCTTAAAGGTCCTCTTTTTATTCCTCTTTTTCTATGTGAAAAATTCCTGTGTCTGTAATTACGAGAGGATACAGCCATGTATGATTGTGGGAAAATGTGCCTTGTATGAAAAGAGTCATAAAGATTGCTTGTATGGTGAATGTAGAAGAGAGCTATATATTCAAAACTGTATATGATTAAAAATAGAGCTGTAATTAAAGTCCAGGTTTTCTCTGTTTTGGTTATTATCAATCTTAAAAGAAACAAATAACCTGAGATATATATTATCTTAATCAAAATTGGTCTACAAACATCACAATCCTTGTGTTATTTGCAGATTAATCAATTATCCATATGCAAAACTGGAACATGAAACAAGTGAACAACATGACAGAATTCATCCTTCTTGACCTGATGCAGAACCCAGATGTGCAGAAACTCTTGTTTGTCATATTTACAATCATCTACTCTCGCACCATGGCAGGCAACTTATTCATTGTTGAAACAATTGTCACCAGCCCAGCACTGGACTCTCCAATGTTTCTTTTTTTTTTTTTCCTGTCTTTCTTGTCCTTTCAAGAGGGTTCAATTTCTTCTACTATGATCCCAAAAATGATATTTGGTCTTCTAGCTAAGAAAAAATCTGTCTCCTTCATTGGGTGCATGACTCAGGTTTTTGCAACTCATTTCCTTGGTGGAGTTGATATCATTCTGCTCACAGTGATAGCCTATGACCTTTATGTGGCCATTTGCAAGCTCTTGCATTACATGATAAAAATGTACTGGCAGGTATGTGGCCTCCTGGTGGATCTGTCTTGGACTGGGGGTTTTCTTCATGGCTTGATTCAAATCGTTTTCATATTGTGGTTGCCTTTCTGTGGCCCCAATGTCATTGACCACTTCTTCTGTGATCTTTCCCCACTGCTTACAGTTTCCTGCTCCGAAACACATCTTTGGTCTCTTTATTTCTCTCAACAGTGGGTTCCTCTGTATGCTCAGTTTCTGTATTCTTATTATCTCTTATATCCTAATCCTGTACTCTCTCAGAAATCATAGCTCTGAAGGACAGCAGAAGGCTCTCTCCACCTGCACCTCACATGTCACTGTGGTTGTCTTATTGTTTGTACCCTGTATGTTTGAATATCTTCAGCCTATGACTATTTTCCCCTTTGATAAAGCAGTAGCTGTATTTTACACTATAACACCCATGTTAAACCCTTTAATCTCTACACTCAGAAAACAGAGGTGAAAAATACCACGAGGAAGCTCTGGAGTCAAAGAGTGATTTTGGACAACAAATATTTCATGCATATTGATATTCTAGAGTTAGAAAAGAATTGATTCAAAATGGGAGATCACTTTTTCTCAATGTGTCCAATCTATTTACCAATCACCAAATATCCATATGCACCAAAGATTTTCAGACCTCTTGTATATAAGAAGGACCATGTGACGAGTTCACAAAGGTGATGTGTGTCACACTCAGGCTGAGAGATTTAGAGATTTCGTGTGGTACTATCCAACTTCCTTTACCCTTACTACAGCAAAACTAGAAAAATACGTGAACATGGAAATCCTAAAGAGAAGGCACCTGGATTATGGAATAACTATACAACAAATGCAATACATGAAGACTTAACCCTCAGTGCATTGTTACTGAATGAAAATAAAATTGAACTTGTTAAAACACTGAGATTTCAGGATTCATTGGTTACCAAAGCAAAAGAGGGCTTTTTCTAACACATTGGAAACTTTTATGTTTGTGACAAGATAAAAAAAAAAAATACTGTTCAAAAGATAAAGATCTTGCAGTTAAAATATGTTTGTATATGTATATTTATCCCTTGTTATGTGAAATCGTGAATCGTTTCTCTTTCATAAAATATCATTTTTTTAATTAAAAGTTGACAAAAGTTTCTTCCTATTAGAAAACTCTGTGCATGTACAAATTATTGATCAATGAGATATTGTTAATTGACATAAAATTTTCAGTTTTGAAAATCCATTTTATTATGTATTTACTAGTAAAATTATCTGTAAATCTTCAAGTATAGCTTATGCAGCCAATAGCCCAAGTATTTAACATACATTAAGAACTATTAGTGCTAACAATTTCGTTGAAATTGAACTGTTTTATTACCAGCTGCTGAACTCAATGTAGCCATATTACTGTTGGAGATCGGTATCAACCAGAAATTAATGTATTTTGAAGAATCTGATGTATTTAGGGAAGATTTTATCCAAAATTTGATGCTGTTGTTGTGTTGCACAAACCATGGAGCACATTTCCATTGTAACTTTGTCTATTCCAAGAATAAATTATTTTCTCTGCTGTAAGCCAGGGATGCACATTATATTCCTTCAGGTACAGCCATAGAGTAAACTTGCACATGATATTCGCAGATAGAGTAAATAAGCAGCACAACTTTCCAACAAAAATTCTATGCAGCACTTACGTGCATAATATCTTTTATTGGATGGATTTGAATCTTAGGTAATAGGAACAAAAATAGCTAGTACAAAAGAAAACAGTTATAATATCTGAGTTATCAAGGTAGAAAGTCTGCACATTCAAATTTGAGGAGAAAATTGTAGACCAACTGCCTATGACTTTAGATGTAGCCATTTACACTGCAGTTCTAAGAGAAAGACTCCAGATAAAAGAAGAAGACCCAGATTTAGACCAAGGCAGATGACCTGCCAATCTCAGTGATGTCATTTCTATCTTTGAAAGAATAGCAGTAACCCAAATTACTCCTGTCATACTTGATCCTCATGATTATATATTTCATGCAAATTGATATTCTAGAGTTAGTAAAGAATTGATTCCAAATGGGAGATCACTTTTTCTCAATGTGTCCAATCTATTTACCAATCATCAAATATCCATATGCACCAAACATTTTCAGACCTCTTGTGTATAAGAAGGACCATGTGACTAGTTCACAAAAGTGATGTGTGTCACACTCAGGCTGAGAGATTTAGGAGGCAGTGTGCTACTATCCACTTCCTTTACCCTTACTACAGCAAACCTAGAAAAATCCATGAACATGGAAATCCTAAAAGGAAGGCACCTGGATTATTGAATAACTACACAACAAATGCAATACATGAAGACTTAACCCTCAGTGCATTGTTACTGAATGAAAATAAAATTGAACCTGTTAAAACACTGAGATTTCAGGATTCATTGGTTACCAAAGCAAAAGATGGCTTTCTCTAACACTTTGGATAACTTTATCTTCACAAACATTAATAAATTAAGAGAAGAGATTAGCATAATTTTTGCTAATCTAAATTATTAAATAGTGTGGAATGGAGAAATAGCAATCCTTACAATGCAAGTCAAATTTAACCTTTTTCTTCTTCTGTGTAATACTCTACACTAATTGAAGTATTGTTAACACCGTTTTTTCCCACTTGCCTAATTGTAAGGCAATGCTGAAGAAAATTACACAATTGTACACTAGAGGGTGCCCACAAAAATTATAAACTCAAGTGTGACCATATTTTTCAATATTTCTTTTTAAAAATAAAAATTTATTAATATATATAATATAAACATGAACATATGTAAGCAATAAGTGTATAGTAAAATTTATGAATTTACAAAGAAAATATGCACATAAACATACAAGACTCCCATACATCTCCCTATGGCCAACACCTTTCCTTGTTGTGAAATGTTACAAACTATGAAAGAGTATTGTCAAAATATTGCTACTAACTCTTGCCCATATCTTACATTTTGTGTATTTTTCCCAAACCACATTATTATTATATATTTGTTTTTGTTCAGGACAAGACATTTTCATATTTGTCCTGTTAACCACAGGACATCATCCACTACTGGATTCACTGTTATACAGTCCCAAACATTGTACAACCCATTCAATGTGCACATTCAGTGGCTCTCATTTTCATCACAAACTTGTGCTGTCATCATCTCAGTGAATTTTAGAACATTTTCATTATTCCAAAAGGAAAAATCCCAAATACCCTTATGTTCCCCTATTGTTATCCCTTATTATTGAAAAAATATCTTTTTGTGTTTACTGCAAAATATTATATTATTACTGCTAACTACCTTCTCTAATTTATATTAGCTGTAATTTTCCTGTGTATCACTGTATTATTAGCACTTGGTAAAAGAAGAGCATTCTTATATTATTAACAACAATTCTAAGACAGAATAATACTGAGGGAATATTAGGCTTATCAGATATCAAACATTATTATAGATAAATGCAATTATATGATATGTTAAATGGCAAATTACTAAAGAGACAAATGAAACAGAATAGAATACTGATATCAATCAAAAAACATTTGACTAAGATCTGGAACAAGACAAGCTAATATCTGGAACAAGACAAGGATGGTCATTGTTACCACTCTTAATTAACTTTATATTAGAACTACTTGCTCAAGCACTTAGGCAAGAAAAAAATATAAAACGCATCCAAATTGGGAAGAAAGAAGTAAAACTTTCATTATTTTCAGATGACATGATACTAAATTTAGAAAGTCCCCAAAAATCTACAACAAAGTTTCTAGAGTTAATAAATGAGTTCAGTAAAGTGGCAGGCTATAAGATTAATGCACAAATATCCGTACTGTTTTCATGCACAAATAATGAGAAATTTGAGGAGGAAATCAAGGAAAAATTCCATTTACAGTAGACCTAAAAGAATCAAATATCTAGAGAGAAACTTAACTAAGGACATAAATTACTTATACACAGAAAACTATGTAACATTTTTAAAGGTAATCAAAGAAGAAATAAATAAATGGAAAAATATTACATTTTCATGGATTGGATGATTAAAATGATTTTAATGATTGATTTACAGATTCGATTTGCAGATTTAATGCAATCTAAATAAAATTTCCAACAGCATTTTTTTACTGAATTGGAAAAGTCAATTATCAACTTTCTTTGGAAGGGCAAGCAGTCCAAAATAGCCAAAAAGAACTTGAAAAAAAAAAAGTGGAGAATGATACTACCTGACTTTAAAGAATACTACAAAGCTACAGTGGTCAAAACTGCATGGTACTGGCACAAGGATAGACATACTGACCAATGGAACCAAATTGAGAGTTCAGATATAGGCCTGCCCATATACAGTCAATGATACTCAAAAAGGCTACCAAGCCCACTTAACTCAGGTACAATAGTCTCTTCAACAAATGGTACTTGGAGAACTGGATATCCATATTGAAAACAATGAAAGGTAAACACCATTTCATGCCCCATATAAATATTTACTCAAGGTGGATCAAAGACCTAAATATAAGAGCCAAGACAATAAAGCTCCTAGAAGATAATGAAGGGTAGCATTTAAGAGATCTTTAATAGGAAATGGTTTCACAAATTTTATACCCAAAGCATGAGCAACGAAAGAAAGAAATAGATAAATGGGATTTCCTCAAAGTAAAAAAAAATAAAATAAAAAATGTGCTTCAAAGGAGTTTTCAAGAAAGTGAAAAGGCAATCTACTCAATGGGAGAAAATATTTGGGAACCACTTATCAGAAAAGGGTCTTATATTCATCATATATAAAGAAATATTACATCTCAAAAATAAAAAGACAAACATTCCATTTTAAAAATGGGCACAAGATTTGCATAGATATTTTTCCAAAAAGGAAATACAAATGGCTATAAAAGTGCATGAAAACATGCTCAACATCAATAGCTATTAGGGAAATGCAAGTCAAAACCATGAGATATCACTTGAACACTTATTCGATTGACTACTATTAAAAAAACAGAGAACTACAAGTGTTGGAGAGGATTTAGAGGAAAATGAACATTCATCCTCTGCTGGTGGGAAGGTAGAATGGTGCATCCACTGTGGAGGATGGTTTGGCTGTTCCACAGGAAGCTAAGTACTGAATTTCCATATGATCCAGCAGTCCCACTACCACAAATATACACAGAAGAATTGAAAGCAGGGACATGAACAGACATATGCACACCAATGTTCATCACAGCATTATTTACAATTGCCAAAATTTGGAAACAATCTAAGTGTCCATGAACAGATGAATGGTTAAACAAAATATGCTATATTCAGACGATGGAATATTACTCAGCTCTAAGAAGAAATGAAGTATTCACCTCCATGTGACAACATGGATGAATCTTGAAGATTCTTGAAGAATCTTGAAGACCTTATGTTGCGTGAGACCTTATGTTGAGTAACATCCTTCATTAAAGGACAAATATTGTATTATCTCCTTGATATGAACTAAGGTCATTGAGAAGAATTACTGAGCTAGAGTATGGAAGATAAGTTATGAGGAGATGAAAAAGAAAAGAAAGCAATGAGCCAATGTTCAATCTAGGCAGAATGTATGATAAGTCAGATGGCGGTGATGTGAGAGGGATTGATGGTGTTCGGGTGTGAGTGTGACTGAGGTTGGAGGGCTGGGTTGGACTACCCATGAAGCAGGGGCTATGGCTACATGAAGAAACTGGTGAACTCTGAGGAAGTGGTTAAGAGTACAATTGTGGGGAGTGTTCTTTTGGCAACTATGGCAGGGGAGGGTCACTGTTGGTGGTGAGTAGATTTGTGGGGAAGGATTAGCTGGCACATGCCTCTATGGAATATGAATGTATTCATGTGGTTATTGGGTGTTACTGTTTGAGTGAATTCCCACACAATAACCAACAAAATATTAAACTCCCATATTTGGAAGTCCTGCTACATTCTCAAATAGAGTGGCAAGAATCTCCAGAGTACATAGGCAGTGCTTACTAAGAGAAAACAGACCAATACACCAAGTCCTTCATGTTAACACTAGTACTTATGAACCTTATTCTTTTAACATTGAAAATTATCCTAATCATAACCATTGCCTAGAGTTACTACCTGAAAACCTCCTTGATACTCAAATGCGGCTTTTCTCTAAGCCAAACTGAGCAAACTCATTCTCAGGGATGAGCCTCTCAGGCACCAAGGGATTATCACCAAGCACCAATCAGCAATGCATTTGGAAAAATACCTTTACAAAAGGGGGGGAGGGAGTTAAATAGAAAAGAGTTTTTACAGCTCAGAGATTTCAAAATGAGTTGGGAGGTCATTCCAGAAGTTACACTTATCCATATTTCAGGTGGATCTAACTAAGACAGCAAACAAAGCCTCAGAGGTGATTCCAAGGATGCTAGAGATATCTGGACATTATAGGCAAGGCACACAACCCTATGAAATCAGAACCCCATCAGTGGACCTTACCCTCGAATATATTATAACTTATTTCCCTCATATAACAGTTAGACTCATTTATAATTTCTGTATATGTAATTATTTGAAACTTTTATTTGAAGTTATAATTAGCACTATACTCATTAATATATCTCAGAGATTTAAATATTTGTCTTGTTCCTAAGCTGGTTGAGATCTGAATCTCAACCGAGTTGCCGCCAACACCTACTCTCCAGTTCATTGGACTCACCCAGGACAACTAACCAAATGAGGATGATGGACAAAACTCACCCCCCAAAACAAAAAGTGACTACTACTGCAAACAAAACAGTTCCTTCCATTTGACCCATAAGATCTAAGACCCTCTCATTCTGAATCAGAGTGGATATCACCATCCCCAAATCCTCAAGTTTGAGGAATAAACAACCATAAGGGGGGAACAGAATAATGGACCAAAGTAGACTTATTATTATTGTAAGAATAGAAGAACTTGTAACATTGATACAAAGATAGCTGTTATCACAAGTTCTGAGGGGAGGGGATGGGAAGAATAATCTGAACATAGGGCATTGGGATTGTTCTGTATGATCTTGCAGTAATTGATGCAGGCCATTATGTATCTTTTACAAAATCTATAAAATTGTACAGTGCAAAATATAAGCCATAATGTATACTACAGACCTTTATCCTAACAGACTGTGTTGAGAGGGGTAGTTGGTACAATCTCAAGGATGTCTTGTTGGCAATAACTATGAACATCAACATTTGAAAATCACATACAGTTTTACTCAACAATTTCATTTCTAGGGACTAATACCTGCACATATTAAAAAAGTCCTCTTTTTTTATTATGGTATGATTTGTCATAGAAAAAATGGGAAATCACATGAAGAAAACTGGATTTCTTAATATTAGTTCAACTTAGAGAAGGGGTTTCATACAGTAAAAAAATACAAACAAATATTGAACCATTGCTACTAACCAAGGTCTGTAATGGGGGTTCAGTTGGTCCCCTCACTAAGGGAAACTCAGTCTGCAGTACCCAGCTGCCTGCATGATGGAGGACACAAGTTAAAATGTAACAGACCTCCTCACAAGGAAACAATGTACAGATGGTATTGTAGACTGCAATTTTCTCTAGGCTATACAGTTCCTTCCTACAATAACATCACCAGACCCCACTTATGTGCTTCATGTGACCCTAGCAGAAGCTCTGTTATACTGAAATTTTAAAGAAAGGATCCAGATAAAAGAAGAGGATCCAGATTAGGGCCCATGCAGGAGTCCTGCCAATCTCAGTGATTTCACTGTCATCAATTTAAGAGCTAAATTAGTAAAAATTATACCATAACAATGACTAAATATTATGTTAAGAATATTTTGCATACAGATTAATATTCAACAGTTTAATAAATAATTCATTCCAAATGGATAACCAGCATTCCCAATAGTGTTTAACCCATTTGATTATCAACAAATATCCTGGGCTCTCTCCATAATTTTATCTCCGTTTTGTTAAGTGGGACCATGTCAATTGGTCATGGTAGTGATGTGTTCCACACTTCAGAGTGAATCATTTAGGAGCCAGTATTCCAGACTCCAGCATTCTTTTTCCCTGCCACAAAAACCTGAAAAGCATTAACGTGGCAGGAATACACAGAGGGAACAATATGAATTTCTGAATAACTACTGAGAACGCAAATGCCCTAGAGGCTCTTATAATCCTTGGTTGAATTTGCTTGAGTAGGAAATAAAATTGAATCTATTAAGCCACTCAGATTTCACTATTCATTTGTTATCATAGAAAAATACAGCTTAATCTGACTAATGCATTGACTAACTTTATTTTTACAAAGACCTACAGATATTAATAAGATCAGAGTAGAATAATCTTTTGTGGTTATCCTGATGCTAAAATTGTGTGGAATGGGTAAACAGCAATCTCTACAAAGTCAAGTCAAATAAGAACCACTCTCTGCTTCAGTGTAAAACAGTACACCAACTAAAGAACTTAAGTTATTAATTCATACCTTAGCTTTTCCCCCTTAACTAAAGATGGAAGGTAATGCTTGAGAAAACTGTGCAGTCATATTCAAAGTAGTATGAAAAACAATTATGAACTTCAATATGAACTCGGTGTTCAAAGTTCATTGGACAAATTTTCTGGCTGTTCTAAACAGTTCTTTCTTCTATACATTCTTCTTAGCAAAAGTTAAAATTTTGTACCAATTTCCTGTGATCCTTATCCCACAAATTCTCTGCTCATCTCAGAAGAAGAGAACACTTCCTACTTGTCAGAAAAATAGGAGCCATCACAGAATAATTATTCCAATGTCAGTCCTCCTTATCAGTAAAAATATCTAAATATCCTTTTCACCTTTATGCCTGCTCTGCCTAATAAGAAAAATAGGTGAAGATCTCCAATTAAAATTTAATATGTAATAATTTTATCAATTTTACAGCTCCTTCATGTTTCTTCAGAAATTTTACTTCTAACTCTCATGACCAGAGCACTCTCAAAATGTTTATGAGTTCTGTTAGAGTTTAATAAGGGTTTTCACTCCATAATTAAAACAATGGAAGAGAATACAAAATCCAGTTCCCTTCTGGTCTGTATGAATATGAGAGTTCATGATATACAGTTAGAAGTTTCAGAGCTAGACATATTAGAGTTAGAGATTTTTGTGCCATTTTCAGGAAGTTCTCTCTAGAGCTTATTCTTATGCTATCTCTCCTGACATCCTCTTATAGCGACAGAACTCCAACCATTTAATTTGGTTCACAAAAGCCATACTTTCCATAAATGAACAAGTTTTTCATTGGATAATTAAGGACACTCAATTTTTCCTCAAATAAGTTTTCTAATGGTGGATCTTTCTGTGGGGTTGGGGAGAAGAGTGCCCATTCATATCCCCCATCATTTCCTAAAGTACAGGAACAACCTGAACCCAAAGTGCCAAGTGAATTACACCAAACTAAGTGATTTATGACAAGGTCAAAAACAAATCCACATTAGAGGCTGAGGAAGAGGAAATGGAATTGTAGCTCTCCTTCCTACAAAGTTTATCATCTTCATCCACTAGATATATTTTACAACGTGGGCCTGGCTAAGTGTGATTTTTTTCAATGACTTCTTCATAAAAACATAGATTTTAATTTTACATCTGTGTGAATTTCCATGTGTAAGGAAGAAGAAAGGCTGCTGTATCCCTCCATCCTTTTTAGGATATACTGAATCTTAGCCACTCAGGTAAAAAGAAATTTTACACCCATGCCTTTTAAATCACTCATTTGAGAGTAAGAATGCCCACAATCTGATTTCCAAAGTTTTCTCACTCAATCATTAATTAAAAGGTCACAGTCATCAGGATATATAGGTGGTGTTTAATTTGTTTTAATAATGAATAATATATTAAATGTATCTATATCTTATGAAAATATTATAGGTTTACTCAAGTAGTTACCTTTTTTGGTGATCTTCATTCCCTTGTATAGATCCATATTTCCATGTAGAATCACATTTTCTTTGCCTGAAATTCTTTTTATCCTGTACTTGGAGTGAACTGACAAGGAATTTTGTTAGTTTTGTGTGAATGAAAGCATCTTTATTTTCATTATTTAAAAAAATCCTTCTTGTATGTATATAGTAGCTTGAGAATTTTTTGTTTCACAATTTTTTTTTTCATATCATGCCTCTCCAGGAGGACGGCTGATTGGAGACAGGATCCTGCCTGGGTGGTCTGTTCTGGGAGCCTGTGGAATGAAAACCTTGGGGACATCGATCTGGAGGGAGCTGGACAGTGAGGTGGATTGCTCAATTTAAAATGGTAAGTTTTTTTTCCCAGCTGGAAATCATGGACACAGAAAGCTAAGCCCCACCCTCCTGGCAACCCAGTGATAAGGAGAACTCTCCAAGAGTGGGAGAGTCCTGGTAAAGGGTGAGAGGGCTTTTATCTGCCAGTTTGGTTGCATAGACACCTTTGCAGCTTTTCGGGAGCAAACCAGCTGGCTAGAAATGGTACCAGGATAAGGGGAGAGACAAATCTGCTGAGGAAGCCTGATTTACCTAAGAACCATGGGACACAGAGTCTTGGCTTGGGAGGGGGTGGAGCCAGCCAATTTTATAGTTCTGTGCTGAGTATCAGATTCTTAGATTCTCTGGGGTGATCAACTACCTTGAATCAAATGAAAATGACAACACAGCATATTAAAACCTATGGGATTCAGCCAAAGCTGTACTGAGAGGGAAATTCATAGCCTGAAATGCATACATTAAAAAAGAAGAAAAAGCAAAAATTGAAGAGCTAACTGCACACCTGGAATAATTGGAAAAACAACAACAAACTAACCCCAAAGGAAGTAGAAAGAAAGATATAACAAGGAATAGAGCAGAACTAAATGAAATAGAAAATAAGAAGGCACTAGAAAAATAAACAAAACCAAAAGAAGGTTCTTCAAGAAGATCAATAAAACTGAGAAACCCTTAGCCAGACCAACAAAGGAAAAGAGACATCAGATGCAAATACACAAAATAAGGAATGAAGAAGCAGATATCACTACTGACCCCACAGAAATAAAGAGTATCATAAGAGGATACTTTGAAAAATTATATGCCAACAAAAGTAATAATTTAGAGGAATGGACAAATTCCTAAAAACTCACAAGCAGCCTACATTCATGAAATAAAAAATTGATAAAATCAACAGTCCAATTACAAGTAAAGAGATAAACTTATTCATCAAGAGCCTCCCAACTAAGAAGATCCCAGGACCAGATGGCTTCACAGGTGAATTCTACCAAACATTCTGGAAAGAACTAACACCAATCCTGCTTAAGATTTTCCAAAAAATAGAAGTAGAAGGAACATTGCCTAACTCATTCGATGATGCCAACATTACCCTAAAAAATGTATCCACAAGAAAGAAAAATTACAGACCAATCTCTCTAATGAACCTAGATGCTAAAATCTTCAACAAAATACCTACTAATCACATTCAACAACATATCAAAAGAATTATACAGTATTACTAAGTGGGTTTCATCGTGGTATGCAAGGATGGTTCCAAATAAGAAAACCAAAGAATGCTATAAACCACATAAACAGACTGAAAGGAAAAAATCACATGATCATCTATATAGATGCAGAAAAAACATTTTACAAAATACAGCACTCTCTTCTGATAAAAACACTGCACTGAAAAAAAAAAGAATACAAGGAAACTTTCTGAACATGATAAAGGGCATATATGAAAAACCCAAAGCTAGCATCATCTTCCATGCTGAAATCATAAAAGCCAACCCTATGAGATCGGGAACAAGACAAGGATGCCCTTTATCACCACTCCTATTTAACATTGTCTTAGCAGTACTTGCACGAGCACTGAGGCAAGAAAAAGATATAAAAGACATCCAAATTGTAAAAGAAGAAGTGAAAATTTCACTATTTGCAGATGACATGATCCTATACATAGAAAGCCCTGAAAAATCTACAACAAAGCTTCTAGAACTTATAAAGGATTTCAGTAAAGTCACAGGCTATAAGATCAATGCTTAAAAATCAGTAGCATTTCTGTACAACAATAATGAGCAATCTGAGGAGGAAATCAAGAAAAAAATATCATTTACAATAGTAACTAAAAGAAACAAATACCTAGGAATAAATTTAACTAAAGATGTAAAGGACTTATATACAGAAAACTACACAACATTGTTAAAGGAAATCAAAGACTTAAAAAAGTGGAGGAATATTTCCTGTTCATGGAATGGAAGTCTAAACATATTCAAGATTCCTATCCTATCCAAACTAATATACAGATTTAATGCAATCCTAATAAAAATCAGCACTGTATTTTTTAATGATCCAGTGATTCCTCTTCTGGGTATATACCCAGAAGAATTGAAAGCAAAGACACAAACAGATATATGCACACTAATGTTCATAGTGGCATTGTTCACTTTTGCCAAAAGTTGGAATCAACCCAGTTGCCTATCAACAGATGAATTGATAAACAAAATGTGGCACATACATACAATAAAATATTACTCAGCTGTAAGAAAGAATAAAGTGATAATACATGGAATAATATGGATGAATCTTGAAAACCTTATGTTGAGTGAAGCAAGCCATGCATTAAAGGATGAATATTCCATGACTTCACTGATATGAATTAAGGAAATTGAGCAGTCTCAGAGAGCTATTGTCTGAAAGATAGGTTTACAAGAAAGAGAAAAAGAAGAGAAAGTTTTGAGCCGTCACCCATATGGAAGTAGTCTATGGTAAAATGATAAAGTGTAGTTGTGTAATGAAGGGATAGGACAGGAGGGTAGTGATATTATTGAGTTTTGTGGTGCAGGTTGACAGGTGGGTAGATTAGGAAGGATGGAATAGATGATGCAGAATGCTGGGGGGAGAGTTGGGAGAGGGACCAGGTGAACATTTGGGATTTGTGGGTATGAGGTTGAAAGTACAGAGGTGTGAATGCTCTTATGGCAATATGACAAGGAAGGGTCACTGGTTTAGGGTATTGGTGTGAGGGGCATTCGGGACAGGGTGCACCTGGAACAGGCCTCTAGGGCATGTGTGGGTGTTCAGTCTGTCATAATGTGTGGTATCAGTGGGTGGAGACTCACATAATGAGTGGGAAGGAGTTGGAATCCCATCTTTGGGAGGACTGAGTCATTCAGAAATAGAGAGGCGGTGGTCTCTCAAGGGAAAGGGCAGTTCCTAATAGGGGAGATCAAACCAGTGTGTCAAGACCTCTTGTTGTTTGTAACTATTAATCTTGTCATCCAATGAGTAAAACCAGGGGGTCATTGTGGGCCTTAGGGGATGGGGAGGGAGTAACAGAAGAGATCAAACAGGGGGTATTTAGTGGTCAGTGGAAATGTTCTTCATTACCTTACAATGATGGACACAGGACATGGTAAATATCATCAAATTTATAAAAGTGTGTGGTCTAAAATGTAAACCGAACTGTAAACCATTGACAATGTTTTGTAGCTGTTTCACTATTTGTATATAAGTTATAACAATGCTACCACCCACGTATAAAAAGGTATTAATATGGGAGGGAGGAAAGTGGGGAAGTTGGGTATATGAGAGTCTCTTGTATTCTGTGTGTGACTTTACTGTGACCTGAAACTTCTTTGAAAACAAAATGAAAAATAGTGAGACACTGGGGAATGAGAAGGGGAAGGTGCCACAGTACAGACTGGACACCAGAATTGCAGTGATAAAAGGCAAAATGTCAAAAAAAAATTTTTTAATTTTTTTGAATATTTTTCATTTTTAAATATCCCAATCTGTTAATTTTATTTTAGTTTTAGTTTTTTTTTTTAAGTTTTCATGTATTTTATGTCTTACATTTAAACTTATCATTATTAATTCATTTTCCTATGAATTGTATTTGGTTATTGTGTTCTCTTCATCCTTAAAGAAGCTTTGGACCACAGAAGGGTTACAACTGGGGTGGGAGAGGTTTGTGGTGGGGGCTGTCAGGGATGGCGGTGCATGGAAGGAAGTTCACCTGAACATACATATAAGATATATAAAATTGTTCAAATGCTCATGGGGCATTATACAGTGGGTAGAGAATCACTCAATAAATGAAAGAATACTGAATTGCCATGCTGGAGAGCTCTGCCACATTCTCTAAGGGAGCAACAACAGTCCACCAAGTGCAGGGGCAGTGTCCTGCAAAGGAGGATGATCCACTTCTGGGCCCTTGTTATTGATGACTAGCCTTATGATTCTTTGCTCTTGAAATTGAAACTTGGCCTATTATTATGGGGTGCCTAGGGGTTGCCTCCTGAGAGCCTCCTTGCTGCTCAAATGTGGCCTCTCTCTAAGCCAAACTCGGCATATGAATGCATTACCTTCCTCCCTGCATGGTACCTGACTCCCGGCGATGAGCCTCCCTGGTACCAAGGGATTGCTACCAAGTGCCAACTGGCAATGCTACTGGAAAAAGACCCTGAATATAAGGGGGAAAAGTTAAAGACAAATGAGTTCATATGGCTAAGAGACTTCAAAATGAGTCAGGAGGTCATCCCAGAGGTAATGCTTATGCACATCTCAGTAGGACCTCATAGATTTCCAAAGTGGATATCACCCCAAATAGAGGGGATCCTAAGGGCTCTGCAGACACCCAGGTCCTATGTCAGGGTGGATAGTTCTGGAGTTTGATGCCTTGCCAGTGGGCCCTACTTTGGAGTTTGTGTTCCTGAGAGTGACAGAGCTGAACTCAAATATGTCTTGCCTGCACATGGTTCATCTGTCCCTTCTATTCATACCTATTCTTGGTGCTGGAGTTCATAGGTGTACATCCAGAGTCTGGAGTCTTTGGGCTGTCCATGTGCCAGCTGGGCCTGAAATTTCGGTGGAGCTGCAACTCCTACTCTACCACTCAATGGACTTACACAGGACACCTGGCAGGGAGATGATTATGGACAACGGCCATTTCAGGGAATGGAGAAAGTCTGCAGCTGCAGGCAGGATAATCCCATCCATCTCATCCATGGGATAGAAGTCCCCTGTCAATTAGAGATGGAATGGACATCACCCTCCCAGACTCCTCAGAATTGGTGGAAGAGCTAGGGACTAGAGTGGACTTACTGGTATTGTATTAAAGACATATTGTGATTCAAGCAGTGGAAGAAATTACAACATTACTGTGGAGCCAGTGGCCACTGGTTGCTCTGGGGGCTGGGAGAGGGAAAAGCAGTTGTGATACAGGGGCTTTTTCAGGACTTGGGAATTGTCCTCAGTGACAGTGCAACAATAGATATAGGCCATTTTATATCATCATATAACATGCAGAACTGTGTGTGAGAAACTGTGGTCTACAGTGTGAACTATTGTCCATGCTTAATGGTAGAGCCCCAGGATGTGTTTATCTTTTCCAGGTGATGTGCCACACTAATGAAGGATGTTTATGTGGGAGGTGTGGGATGTGGCGCATATGGGAATCCCTATATCTTTTTTGTAACATTTATGTAATCTAAGTATCTTTAAAAAAAATAAAATTAAATTAAAATAAATTTTTAAAAAATTACTACTAACCAAAGTATCTTACATTTAGTGTATTTTTCCCCAACAAACCCCATTATTATTATTATTATTATTACTATTATTATTATATCATTTATACATGAACATACATAAGCAATAAGTGTATAGAAAAATTTGTGAACTTACAAAGCAAACGTACATAATATCATACTGTGGTCCCATACATCAACCCACCACCAACACCTTGCATTGTTGTGAGACATTTGTTACAAATTATGAAAGAATATTTTCAATATCTTACTACTAACTATAGTCCATATGTTACATTTGTTGTATTTTCCCCCCAACCCACTCTATTATTAAATTTAAAATATATTTTTATTACAGAGGTTGTAAACTTGAAAAACAATCTTGCATATGTGCAGAATTCCCATACAACATCCCGCTATCAACACACCACACCATGATGGAATATTTGTGTCAGATTATGAGATAATGTCATGAGACTATTATCACTAACCATGGTCCATGGTGTACATTTGGCACACTTTTTCCAAACTCCCCATTATCACACAGTACATCTTTGGCATAGAAGCATTAATATGTGTTAACCACAGTCCATAGGTCTCTCCAGTTGTATTTTTCCCATGCTTCTACCACATTCCCAACACCCTGCAATAGTGACATACATCTGCTCTAGCTAATTAAGGACCCAATTGCATCTGTACCATTAACCACAAATCTCGTCCACCTCTGGGTTTACTTTGCTATTTGAACCCTAGGTTATTGTCTAGCTTTCTCTCAATTGACTTTTACATCCTGAGACTTCCCTTTCCAGCCACATTTCCATTTATAAACCAGCTCCTACTCACTATAATGTGTTACCATCAACTCTCTACATTTCCCCACTTTTACTGTAAAGCTAATTAAAACTTCTACATACATTAAGCCTCAGTAGTCCTTCCTAGCTCTCATCTTATCTCCTTTAAGAATTCACCACTTATGAGCAACTCTTGAAGAGGTTTTCCTACATTTTCTTCTAGAAGTTTAATGGTTCTTGCTTTTATACTTAGGTTTTTGATCCATTTTGAGTTAATTTTTGTATTAGGTTGGACATAGGGGTCCTCTTTCTTTATTTTGGCTATGGATACCAGTTCTCCCCGCACCATTTGTTGAATGAACTGTTCTGCCCTAGCTGGGTGGGTTTGACAGACTTGTCAAAAATCACTTGACCCTAAATGTGAGGGTCTGTTTCTGAACCATTAATTTGATGCCATTAGTCTATGTGTTTGTATTTATACCAGTACCATGCTGTTTTTACCACTGCAACTATGTAATATGAATTAAAGTCTGTAAGTGAGAATCCTCCAACTTCACTTTTCCTTTTTAAGATGATTTGGCTATTCAGGTCCCCTTACCCTTCCAAATAAATTTGATAGTCATGTTTTCCATTTATTTAAAAAGTGCTGGTGGAATTTTTATTAGTGTTGCTTTCAATCTAAATATCCATTTGGGTAGAATTCACATCTCAATGATATTTAGTCTTCCATTCCATGAGCATGGAAATTCTTCCAATTATTTAGGTCTTTTTAAAATTTCTTTTAAAAATCCATAGCAGTTTTCTGAATAAAAGTTCTTTACATTGTTGGTTAAGTTTATTCTTAGGGAAGCGGGTGTGGCTCAATGGATAGAGCTCCCGTTTACCATATGGGAGGCCCTGGGTTGGCTTCCCAGGGCCTCCTTGTGAGGGCAGGCTGGCCAGCCCATGCGGCGCGGTAGGCTGATGCAGCAAGACCTCACAGCAGGAAGTGGGTGTGGCTCAAGTGCTTGAGGATCTGCTTCACTTATGAGAAGTCCCAAGTTCCATTCCCGGTGCCTCCTAAAAACAAAAACAAACAACAAACCAACTGAGGGGAGCCAAATTGGCTCAGTGGTTAGTGGTTCAGTGCAGGCTTCCCATGTATGAGGGGCCAGGATCCCTGATAGCTAAAAAACAAAAACAAGCCAACAAACAAACACTGAAGGAGCTATGAGTATTCTTTTCATGTAAAAAAGATTCTCAGATATTAAAAGTTCAAATGATCTATGTTGATGACATTAATTTCTTCTATCAAGACATGAGCATCTTTCAACATACTTTGAGATATTAATAGGTGTTCCATTAAGAAAAGGAATCTGTAGTTAAAAACAAAACTAAACTAAGTCAAAAGAAAAAAAAAAAACCTCTGGAAACCCTGCAAACTATATCACTGTCTTGAAGATCCCTGGCCTACCTTATTAAAAGCATTGAGAATTTTTGTAATAAAGAAATATTTCTCTTTACTTTTTTTCTTTAATTGGAAAAAAATTGGCTGTGAATGAGACCTGGGAAAATGATTTTCTTCATTTGTAAAATTGTAATGATAGTACGTACTTCATAGGTGTTAAGCCAATTAATTGGTTTAATATATTATAAGTGAATTTAAATTTCCTGCCACGTAGAAAGCATTATATAAATGTATTTTGAAACAAAAATATTGACTGCCACTGATCCAACTTTCAGTTAAGGCAGATTTGGACTTTGATCTCCTCTAAAAACAGCAGGAGACTTGTTATCTTGGAGTCAGAAACTCTGTAGATATTGTCCTGCCCACTTTCTCCATAGGTGGAAAACATATCTTCTTGCATGACCAATTCTTTGTGATGTCACATTTTCCTTGAACTCCAGGCAAGGACATTATGAATTTTTAGGGTATTATTCAGCCTTTAGAAATCCTGAAGTCTGTAGAATTTCAAATGATATGGAAAGATTTGGGTTCCGCAGTCAACAGAACTAGGATTAAATTTCATCTCATTCATTTATGTGAGGTGTATGCATTTCTCAATCATTCAAGAGTCATTTTAATCTTAGTTCATGAGTAACATAACATAGTAATATCTATTTTACAGTAATTTTTATCATTAGATGACATACTATTTACAAAGCATGCAAGGCAGTGCCTGGCACTCTGTGATAACTTAATAAATTTCACCCTATTTGTTGTCTTCCTCATTCCAAGTCAGTGTCCCATTTATATATGACTTTTTTAAAAAAGTGATTCATATTTATCATTTAGTTGTTTAAAGATCCTATATTAGGAGACCATGAGAAACTTTCATAATTCTGAGAGCTAACTAAGTAAAAGTAATGAAAGATGGATGATAGTAACTCTGCGAAGGATTCACTTTAAAAGTCTAAATGTTTCACAAATCAAAATCAGGCTAAGGAAGATCCTAAAATTTAATAATTTTTCTTCGCCAAATAAGAAAGCTGTGCAAGAAAATTAATACTTTTAGTGAAATCTATGTTTTATTTACTACAATATGATAGGTACTATGAAGGCACTGTCTTATTTTATCCTGTAAGTATCTTTGAAGTAAATTCTACTTCTGTTTTCTAGAAAATTAACGGAAACTTGGAAAATGTATTCCATCTGGTGCATGAGATGTGATTTATACCCATATAGTTTGACTTCAGAGTTGGCCTTCTTAAAACACTAATGTAAATATATTATAATAGCATATACATAAACAAAGAAATAGTTTTTTGGTGAAAAGTAGGCAATAAATAGGTGCGTATGTTAAACGTAATAATAATTTAATCAAGAAAGTACTGAAAAGTGAAAAAAAGTGATGTAACAATTACTCAGGATGGTGGGGGTCCTCTTTAGACTTGATGTCAACAGTGAACCAAGAGCAAGAATTTGCATTGTTTAACCATGTCCAGGGATGAAAGACAATGAGTGGAAAGGACAGGAGTAAAATTATTAGAGGTAGTTATATGGAAGGGAAATTTAATTTGACCTGGATCAATATCATTATCCATTCTCCTCTATTCTAACTTGAACATAACCTAGTAACTTTACCCATATTATTATTATTCAGCTCACATAAAATCAAGATTAAGAGAAATAAAACACAACCATCTTCACTGTGAAGTCTTTGTATGGCTTTCTGTCATCATCACCCAGTGTGCAGTTCAAATGCCACCTCCTTATAGAGGACATGAATTCTGCCATTTGTTTATTCTTTTTATTGTACTAGTTACTAATACACTAGTATACTATGTATAGTATACTATGATACTAGTATACTATATATTACTAGTATACTATGATATTAATATTTAATACTATTTAGACTGTCTTATTCTTTCAGTTTTGCTTGCATTATATATGTTATTTTTGTGTAATCCTTCTACATTTTAAAAATAAAATAATTAGTATATAATAATATTATATAGTACAAAGAAAACCATAAAAAATGGTTTTAAGGAAAAAATTAATCTATCCATCCTTCACTAGAGTTTCCCAGTATTCCTCCCCAGAGGCAAACACTGCATTTTTGTAACTTAAGATTTTTCAAACATCTTTGGAAATACAAGCATATTCACATAATGTATAGGCATATTTGTTTTTGCCATCACTGTGTGTTAGCATTTACATTTTACTGTCCAGTATTCTGATGTATTTTCCATTACTGTCCATAAAGATGTAACACATTCTAAGTTTCCTTCATTATGCATGACTTAATTTCCCAGATGCCATCACAAATACCATAAAACTGGATTGAATTAAGTTAGATTCAGTTTTCAGATATTTGAGATTATTTTAAGAATCCTGAAAACAGAAAGATTATGTTTTTAACTAATATATTCCTGTGTGTGTGATACCTTTTGATTGCATTAAATTTGGTTGAGGGATATTTGATTAGATTACTTGATAAGATTGCTTTTGGGCTTTTGATTGGACTATGTAAGTGGGGTGTGAGTCATGTTAATTATTTGCCCTCTTGCTGCGTCTGATAAAAATGGAGACACACAGAGAGAGACAAACACAGTGAGACACAGAGAAAAAGGAAGCTGCCATATTTGATCCTGCCATATTAGGAAGGACTAGAGGATCCTTTAAGCATGAAGCCTCCAAGAGGCTGGGCCCATGGAAAGGTTCAAGAAGAGACAATTTCTATGCTTGATAGTTGATGGCTGAACTCTGGGAGCTGGGCTCTGAGAGGTGGAAGATTCTAGAGGTGAAGGCAGAGACCTTGGCAGAGATTGGCAGCAAAGCTCACCAGATGCCAGTTGATTTTGATGATAAACATCTCTGATGATCTTTGAGTTTGGGTTTTTCACAGCTTTGGAACTGTAAGCTTTTACCTCAAATAAATCACCTTTGAAATATCCAGCCCATTCCTTGTACTTTCCATCAGCAGTCCTTTGTCAAACTAAAACAAGAGGCTAGAAGGCTTGCTACTTCTAGTATTTGTTATCTTCTCGCTGGCCAGCAATCCTCATGGTTCTTTGGCTTTTCCCTGTCAGTTACAGGGCAATGTCCTCTCATTTCTCATCTGGCTTCTGTTGATTTCCAGCTCCCTGCTCTTCCACCAGGCATTGCCTTCATAAAGCCTCCAGTAATAGAGTTCAGACCCAATGATTCAGTTGGGCCACACTCTGACTAAAAATAACATCTTTCTCAGGGTCTATTTACAGTGGGTTCATACCCATAGGAACGGATTAAAATTGATTATATTACTTTTTCTGGCCCCACTGCATTATACCCCATCAAAAAAGTGTACTAAAATTAATTCATCAAGCCTTCTTCAGGTAGTGTCCAATCTTTGTTTATGACAAATAATTTTGCAATAAATATCTGTCCTTTTGAATATGTGCAAGAGTGAGTTCTCAGAAGTAGAATTGTTGGGTCAAATTGCATATGTATTATATTAGTCTACCAAAGGGGTGCTGATGCAAAGTACCACAAATCTTTTGGCTTTTATAAATGGTATTTATTTGGGGTAAAATCTTACCGGTTCAAGGCCCTAAAGTGTCCAACTTGAGGTTGCTTTCTCACCAAAGTCAACTACCATACCTTGAAGTAAGATAGTCGCTGATCTCTGCCTGGTCTCTTGTTCCTGGACTTTCTCTTCCTCTTAAGGCTCCATGGGCCCAGCTTCTTCCAAGTCTCAGCTGTAAACCAGCAGGGAATGGTTCATCTCTCCCCAGGGCCTCAGGATCAAGCATGACAAAGCTCTCTTTCTTCTTGTGTGTCTGCTTCAGTGAGTGTCTGTTTATATAGGCCCACCAAGGGCCCAGGTCTCAACCTGAGTCATGCCTTACTGATGTGATTGAATCAAAACCTTAATTTCAACAGTTAATGTAATCAAAAACATCTCAGCTGAATCTAATACAATCAAAGTGTATCACGCCCAGAAAAATAAATTAGTTTATAAATATAATTATTCTTTTTTTGGGGGTGCAATAAAATAATCTCAAACTGCCACATGTGTTTTCAAAATTAATGTTCAAAATCATGGCTAAAATGCCAACCATGAGGTTGTAGTCAGAGCCTCTCTGGCTAACACTAATTCATCGCTGTCCTACAATTTTGCCTGTTTCAGAATGTTATATAACTTGAATCATATAGTGTAGAATCATCTGTAATCTTTTCTTCTTTTGAAGAGCATAATGCATTTGAGATTTATCTTTGCCATTGTGTATATCAATAGTTTATTCCTTTTTATTGCTAAGTAGTATTCCACTTATGTATGTATCACAGTTTCATTATCTGTTCCACTTGAGAGATATTTGAGTTGCCTCTGGTTATTAGAAATTATGAAGAAAATTACTACTAATATTCACGTGCAATGTTTTAGTGTGAAAACATGAATTTTCACTACACTTGAGAAAATACCTAGGAGTAGAGTTGCTTGTTTGTAAAGTAAGTGTAGGTTTGACTTCATGTGCAACTACCAAACTGTTTTCCAACTTTAGCATTTTGTTTCACCACCAGAAACAAATGCTTTTCCAGTTCCTCTACATCTTTGGGAGCACTTGGTATTGTCAATTCTTAAAATTTTAATCATTTTAAGAATTAAGTAGTGATATCTTGTGATTTTGTTTGCATTTCCTGAATGAATAGTAATATTGAGCATATTTTCATGTGCTTTTATGTCCCATTTATATCTTTTCTTTGGTGAAATATCTGTTCAAATCTTTTGCCCATTTTACATTGAATTGTTTGCCTTATTGTTATTGAAAGTTGGGAGTTCTTTATCTACTGTAGCAACAAGTCCTTTATCAGACATGTGATTTACAATTATTTTCTCCTAGTCTGTGGTTTGTCACTTGAAGAGCAGAATTCCACAATTTCAATAAAATGCAATTTATCATTTTTTTCTTTTATAATGTTTTTATTGTCATATAGGAAATATTTGCCTAACTCAAAACCTCATAATTGTTCTTTCTTGTTCTCTTCAAGGGGTTTTATATAAGTGTATAAATTATTATAGCTATGCAAAATATCTTCATTATTTTACTTTAGGCAGTTCTTTCTCTTTCTCATATATATAGATTCATTTATATTATTTCTAAAATGTTTGAGTAAGCTGCAGACATGATAAGCCTTTGTATTGAAATACTTCTATATAAAACTAGGAACTGAAAAGTATTTCTGAAAGCAAGGAATATTCATGCATAGCTACAGTAGTTATCAAAATTAGGATATTAACATTCATATAATACTAATATCGAATCTACAGACAATATTGTAATTTCACCAATTGTGCCAATAATATCCTTTTCATGGAAAAAGAGATTCCAAGGTCATATATTGCATTCACACCCATACAGCTGGACCAATTAAAAAAAATAATTTTCTGCTGTCTACAAATGACTCAAACTACCACAGTGTCATGTCAGGAGGCACATATTGTTGATTAGTCCAGGTACTTGACATGTTAACTTTGATCATTTGGTTAAGGTAGTGTGGTGATTTGGAGGTATGTGCCCCGCCATAATAAAAACATGTCTTTAAACTTAATCCATTCCTGTGGGTGTGAACTCATTTCAAGTAAGACTATTGATGAGATTTCTTCAGTTAGATGTGGTCCAAATCAATGAGGGTGGGTCTTTATCCTGATACTGGAGTCATTTTCATGCAAAATGAATGTCAAACACAGAAAGAGTAAGCCATGGGAAGCAAGAAGGTGAAAGTCAATGGAACTTGGAAATGATGAGAGAGGCCAGAATAGGCTGCCATGTGCATTGTTATGTGACAGAAGATCCAAAGAACAAGGATCAGTGACAGTCCGGTGCAAAATACCAGTTCTTTGGAAAGAAACCATTACTTTGGTGATGCCTTGATATGGACATCTCCTAGCCTCAAAACCATGACCTAATGAATTCCCATTGTTTAAATGAACCCATTGTATGGTATTTTCTTGAGAAGCCAAGGAAACCAAAACAGATTTTATTACAGAAAAGTGGGGTCCTGATATTTCAAATGCCTACAAATGTGGAAATATCTTTGGGATTGATTTGGTCATGAGTAGAGCCTAGAAGATAAGAAAAAGCTTAAATTGTTTGAAGAGACTGTTGTTAGAAATATGAGTGCTAAAGTAGGAACTTTAAAGAGATGAACTTGGAAATTCAACTGAGATTTCCAAACTAAGTGTGGAAGATGCAACCTGGTTTCTTCTTGTAGTTTATTGTAATATGTGAGAGGAAAGTGATAAGCTGAAAACTTGAGCTCTTAAGAACAAAGTAACTGGAAATTGATAGTTTGGAAAATTCTATTTGGAATCTATCCAGATAGTGTGTGCTGAGATTACTGTCACAAGCTGCTCTATCAGGGACCTCCCTGAGCTTCTGGAAAGTGAGCCCCCAGAGACTAAGTCTCCGTGTAAGATTTTAACCGACATAAATGAGTCAGCCTTTTCAGTGGAAGTCATGTTAAGAAATGCTGTCAGGCAGGAAATATTTGTGGAAAGGCTTTCTGTGTGATGGCTTGCATACCTATGAATTTCAAGCAAAGCTGAAAAGGTTTCTGCAAAATTTATATGAGAAGAAACATTGCCAGCCTGAACTGAAAGTGACAGAAAAGGGACAAATTAAAGGAAGAATGACTTCCATGGTAGAACCATGAACGGTGAGACCTGGATCAGACAGATCTCTTGAGGTCAAGAGATATCTTCAGGCCGGAAGGCAGGCCCATACAACTTTTTGGAAAAGTTAGGTCCACCCCTGTGTTTGGAAGTGCAGGTCATCTGCCCACATGCTTGGAGAGGGCAGGACATCTGCCTCATTGTTTAGGGAGAATGCTGTCTCCCCAATGCTCAGAAAGGGTGAAGCCTTTATCTCAGAATTTACAGAGAACATGTCTCTCATTCTGATGAGGTGTTGGAGCCTTCATCCCAGTGTTCAGGGAGCAGTCACTGAATAAGCACTTGGAAGGGATGGACTTGCTGCTCCATCAGGACTGGAGGACAAAATATTCATCCATAGATGAATCTCAGACTTTGAAATATAATGGAATTTGCCCTGTTGGGTTTTGTAATTGTTTGGGACCCATGACCTTTGATTTCCTTTCATTTTCTCCCTAGTGAAATGGGAATATTTATCTTATGGTTGTCTTTCCATTGTTTATCAGAGGTAGATAACTTGTTTTCTAGATTTGACAGGGCAATAGACAGAGGGAAATTGTATCCCAAGATAGATCAAACTCATAACTGATTTTGATCAGATTTTGTATGTAGCATTGATGCTGAAATGAATTGATGCATTTGATATATTGTGATGGAATTACTGCATTTTGTATTTGCAAAGAATATGGTTTTTGGGGGTATGGAGAGTGAACTAGGGTGGTTTGAAGCTATGTAGGTACCCCAGAAAAACATGTTCTTAAACTTAACCCATTCATGTGGGTGTAAACCCCTTGTAAATAGGGTCTTACTCTATATATTTTCTCTGTTTTTAAATAAATTACTATATTAATCATTTCTGTTTGTACTATTTCCATTCTGCAAAATTCAATGAATTTATTTTGCTCTTTCTTTTCCAGTTTCTTGAGATCAAATTAGAGTCCATGTCTTTTCATCTTTTTTGTTATCTAATAATTGCATGTAAAGTTATAAACTTCCATCTAGGAATTCCTTTAGTTAATCCAATATATTTTAATATTCTTTCATTTTTATTTTTCAATTAAACATATTTTCTAATGCCTGCGTGTTTTCTTCTTTATCCCCTGGATTATTTTGAACTCTTCCGTTTAATTTGTAAATAATTGGAAAATGCTTAAGGATATTTTTGTTATAATTTCTAGTTGAATTCCATTATTATCGGACATATATTCTCTATGATTTAAGTCCTATGAAATGTATTGCAACTTATTTTATCGCTGGACATATTGTCTATTTTGCTCAATGTTCCATGACCACTTCAAGATAAAAAAAATTATCCCATATCTTCTTTATCTTCTCCCCTCTTGTATTAGTCAGCTAAAGGGGTGCTGATCCAAAACACCAGAAATCTGTTGGATTTTATGAAGGGTATTTATTTGGGGTAAAAGCTTACAGTAACCAGTACATAAAGTATAAGCTACTTCTCTCACCAAAATCTGTTTCCATGTGTTGGAGCAAGATGGTTGCCAACATCTACAAGGGTTCAGGCTTCCTCTTCCTCTTAAGGCTCCCTGGTCCCAGCTTCTTCCAATAGCAGCTGTAGGCTGGGGTAAGTCTCACTTCTCTCTCAGGGTTTGCTTCTCTCTGAGCTCAGCTGATCTGTTCTCTCCACAAGGCCAGATGGAGACTATCAGGTGATTATCTCATCTCTCTTCCCGGGGTCTCTGCCATATCTAATGGAGTCTTCTCTCCTTCCTCACGTTTATCTGCTTCTCTGTGTTTTTACTTCCCAGGCCTTCAATACCAAAACTCCAGCATCAAAACTCTAACTCCTCTGCCCTGTCATTTTCTCTGTGAGTCCCTGCCCATCAAGGGGGTAGGGACTCAACAGCCTACTGACATGGCCCAATCAAAATGTTAATCCTTATTTAATCAAGTAAAAGTGAAATCTTTGATGATAATAAAATCTAATATGCCCAGAGGAACAGACCAGTTTAAAGACATATTTCAATATCTATTTTTGAAATTCATAAATAATACCAAACTGCTATATCTCTCATTTCTCTATTTTGTTTTATTTGTATAATAAAGGGTTTTAGATTCATGTTACAGTTACCCAGCACTTTATTCTACTGTATATACCTTCTTGTTTGAGAACTACTTTATGATTTTTTCTTTTATTTTTATAATCAAATTTTATGCCAAGGGATTATTGCATTAGAACTTTTATTGCATTATTAATAATGCACACTTTTTAAAAAATTTCCTAAAGTGAAATCCCAAAGGGAAATTTATAAATATAATACATTCTAATTTTAAAATATTTATTGTTAAAATATTATCAAACAAAATGTGAAATTGTTAAGTAAATTTTATCACCATTTGCTAATAAATTTGAATGAAAATTTTCTTTTTGTAATTATAAGCAAGACTTTTTAAATACAAATGAGACACACTTATGTGACTTTTGACAATTGGGATATATTATAGTGGTACACAGAGAAATTAGAAAAACATCTAAGCATTTCTGCAGACAATAGAATTTCATTGCTATCAAGACCAACAGATCTTAGGGAGAATCGGGACATGTCACAGCATCATTCATGATACATCCTGAACTCTAATTAAGATTATTTGGGGCTGATAAAAATGAAGAACTGAAATCACTGTGACTTTAAGAAGATAGAGGTTTTCTTTTTTTTTCTCCTGTCTTCAGAGGCTGTCTGAAGTTGGTTCCAAACATGTGAGGACACTGCTTCCTACTGCTCAGTGATGATTCACTCAAGGCGTCCACGCTTGTGGTCTGCTCATGTTCACAAGGTAGCTTTAGATTTCCAGACAACTTGCCAGAATTCTAGAAAACATAAAGGAGAAGGGCTTAAGGGAGCTTGAATTTTGCTTGAATATCCCACTTACTGTGTGTCCCATGAAATGACTTTAATTCGATCTTATTGGGCACGTTAATTTTCAAAAAAAATTGGGAAATCTAATTATGTAAATATTGGACTCTTGCCTTCCCTGAAAATATAAGGCTAATTACTAAGATAGAATGAAAGAAAAATGGCAAGAAGGCAACCAGAACTCTACAGTATTTGCAAGTCTTCCCTCTCTTGATGTATATTTCCAAGCGAGGAAATTTTCTTTCTCCCATCCAAGGCAATTCACTGAAACTTTATGCAAAAGTAGCAGTTGGTACCTCAGAAAGGTCTTTAGAGTGTGCTTTAAGACTTAGGATTCATGGACTACTTTAAGTTATTCCTTTAAATGTTTCAATTTTCTTTTAATTTATAATAGAGATTTAACTTATTTACCTGTTTGGAACTTTTTTATTGTTGAAGGGGTAACACTGCTATATCTGCATTTGATTCAAAATTTCAATGACATTTTGATGAACTTTCATCATTCTTGAAAATGAGTTTAAAGGTGATCTTTAAAAGCATAGTTTCAATTTACATACATAACACATTTGCCCAATTTGTCAGTCATGATTTCAAAAAGACATTTTTGCATATTGAAATTTAGTCCAGATTGGACTCTTCCCTTTTATGAGTTGATCTCAATGCCTTTACGATTTATTCCCCAGATTACATGGACCTGTAAATTATGTTCTACATGGGTAATTATTCTTACGGAATCTCTGGAGATACAGAATCTACTCACAGAATTATGATGAAGGTCCCAGTGAATTTAATTAAAGAAGAATCACCTTTGGAGATGCACCAATTGAATGACTCAGAAATATGTGCTGTAGTTCAAATGTACATATATTTCCAGATATTTGACTTTACCACAGAATGTATATGAATATTTACATTTGTTTTTTAGGAACTGAAATGATGGAGTCAGAAGCCTTTTAAAATATGGAAATGAAGTTATTCTCCATCCTTCAGGCAAACCAAAGTTCAACTATGCTGTATGAAGTCAGGCCAGTAAATGAGAATCAAAATGCTATTTCACTATTTTTCTTTCAAACATAAACTGCAAAATGTTTATTTATGTAATACACAATTTTAAATTTTTTAACCTGATAATGTTAACTTAACATCATTTGTTTTGGGGACAAATTCTGCCACCACTGGGGATTTTGGGTCTCTTCATTTACAATCAGGATTCCGACTTCTTTAGGTTAAACAACATTCTTGATATTCACATTGAAAAATTCCCCTTACTTAAAGGGTAACTGTTTTCTGAATCACTGAGATGACACAAACTTTCTGCAAGCATAGAAAGGGTTGGGCACACTGAAACATTTCAAGTTCTAGTGATGGTGCATGTGATACCTTGCTCTCTGTGTCTACAGAGATGTCATCAGTGCATGAAACTATTATCTTTTTTTTTTTTATATGTTTGGTTTATCTCAAGTTTTTAAAGCAAGAACTCTGGTATAAGAAAAAATAAATATAGCTACTAGCATCAGTACCTTAATGTTGTAATTTGCCTTGAGCTACTTTTTTTCTGTTTCTTTTTTTTAAATTTTATTTTTTTTTAAATATTTTAAAAGATGCTTATATTACATGGATGTTACACAAAAATTACAAGGATTCCAATGTTCCCCACCTC
Source organism: Cabassous unicinctus (assembly GCA_029593785.1). Lineage (NCBI taxonomy): Eukaryota > Metazoa > Chordata > Mammalia > Cingulata > Chlamyphoridae > Cabassous > Cabassous unicinctus. The sequence goes on along the minus strand of JAQZBX010001496.1, from coordinate 18,064 downwards.
CCACACCTCCATAACCTGGAAGACACCACAATACAGAAGGTGGATTGGGTCTCATTATGCAGGTAACCCAGGAAGTATATTTATATATAAGAATCTGAACTAGATTTACATTTTGCAAGAGTACATTGATGGTGTTATTTGGCAAGTCATAGTCATTTAAAAGTTCCCTTTAGTGATTCTGATAATAAACATTATTTGGGATCCCTTGTAATTGACAAAATATTTTGGAATTGACTCATTTCTGTAATGCTTTCTTAGATATTTTCATGTTATGAAGATTCAGAGTGAATTTACCTTCCCTAACATCATCATTCTTAGAAAACTAATTTTAAGTGTAACAATATATATTTTAATAGATATTTTTAAATCTCATTTTGGGATCAAAGTAAGCATCATTTTTCATTTACAAACAGGATTGTGTAGCATACATATAACTTGAATGAGTGCCTTTCATGACCCAATGTTATACTTATGTAAGGAAACTGTTACTTCAGTTCAAGGAATGATGATTAGAGAAGAAAATTGATGATATAGGAAATGGAGGAGATAATTACAGGATCTTGTTCTTAATAGTGATAAAGAAGATGGGATCTAATTAACAAGCAAAAAACTTGTTTATAGCTAGGAAGACAAACAATCTAGTTATTGTGAAGAGGAGATAGGGCAGAATTTATGAGGTCAGATATTGAAATAATTGTCAGTCATAATTTTTCTGTAAAAGTCTTTATTTTGTCTTCATTGTGAAAGGATGACTTTTGCTGTTTCTAGGTTGATAATTATTTTTTTTTTTTTACTTTCAGCATAATAAAGATGCCATTTCATTTCTGTATCAATGTTTCTTTGTATGCAATGTGTTTTTATCACCTCTGGACTAATTTTAAAGTTTTTCCTAATCTTTGAATGCTATCAAATTGTCTAGGTGTGATTTCTTTGTATATATCATCCTTGGTGTTTGCTGAGACTTTTGGAAATATAAACTTAAAATTTTGATGAAATATGGAAAAATTGTGGGCCAATCTAGGTTTAAATATATTTTTTGCTCCTGTGTCTCTTCCCTCTCCTTCTGGGACTCCACAAATTCATTTTAGAATGATAGATGTTATTTTACAACTCATTGAGAGTTTGTCAATTTAAAATATTTTTCTCTCTTCTTTATTCAGAAGAATTTCTGTTAACTGGTCCTCAAGTTTACTGATCATTTCTTTTATAATATTCACTCTGCTGCTACATCTATCCAATGAAATTTTGATTTAAAAATGTGGTTTTCTAGTTATAAAATTTACATTTGGTTCTGCTTGAAAGTTTCCAATAATCTTATCCTTTTCATTTATTATATTTATGTTTTGCCTCTAGATTTTAAACATAATTTTCATAATTATTTTTAAGAACTCATCTATTAATTCTAATATCTGAGTCATGTCTCAGGCTGATTCTATTTACTTTTTCTTTCTCAACTACAGGTCATATTTTTCTCCTTTATTTGTATGTGTAATGAATTTTTAAGAGACTTTACACTGGATATTTGGGATCATACATTTTAGAGACTGTATTCTGTTGTCTTCTTCTGAGGATATTGAGTTTTGTTCTGGCAGACAGTTAAATTGTTGGTAGATATCATTTATCCCTAAGAGGTTTGAACTTTAGGCTCTGTGGGGGTGAGTTTATTTTAGTTTTGATGTTAATCTTTATAAGACAGTCCTTAATTCTTAGATGTAGACCTTAATCTTGAGGGTTGTGACTTCCTTGTGTTTCAATGGAAATTCGGAAGCATTTAATAAATGACTTTAATAAGTCACTCTAACCTGGCAGAATTTGAACTTCAGAATTTTTCTATACAGGTACACTAAGAAGTTGCTGAAATTTCTCCTCACCTTTTTCAGCTTCTCAGCATTTTTTCATGAGCTGCTTGTGGTCTCACCCTGCCCATATGCAATACAGTAATCAGCTAAGTATTTGAGGGGAGTTTCAACGCAGATTTCAAAACTTCTTTTCTGAGAAATGTTCACCTCTTGTATTCCTCTCTCCATCTCTAGCTTCTATGTCAACTTTTGTCTGACTTTTAACTTCTTAACCCTTTAAGTTTTCTTTTTATTATGCTAAAATTCTATTTCCTATAGAACCCTCTTTACCACATACTGCCCTTAAAAAATAGACAAATAATATAGAGGGGCATATTAATATACAAAGTATTATTCCAGTTCCATGATAATGCTTATTTTGTGGCATGGATAACAGAAGAAATGAGTCCAAAGTAGAACTGAAGTCTATTTCATGATAAATCCATTCGAAGTCACCAAGAATTGTGTGTAATGGTTCTTTTAAATCTAAATACACCTTCCCTGTTGGTCCTTGGCCTTGGGGAATCCTACTTAAAGTTATTTTAAGTAGCTTTCTGCTACTGTTATTCAGTATGGTCTCCTGCATTAATAGCTTTGGTAGGCTTAGTGGAACATGGTATTCTGCCCATCAACGTATTTCATTCATCTTATACATTCTAGTAACCATATCCAGAGACTAGCCCAAAAGTATTCTATTCATTATTGAGCCAATATCTGGGTTATTAAGTGGGATTCACATGACTCCCTTTAATTTACCCTAAGAATACCATATAACCTTTTATAACAACATTCTCTTTTGCTGTATTTGTTGACTGCCCATTCAGTAAGGCTTGTTTGCCTGACCAAATAATGAAGCTGTGAACCACAATGCATGAATCTATAAATATACAAACATTGCTCTGAGGTTGAGAGCCAATTGTTCCCTGCCCTGCTAATTATGCTGCTCATATACCTGGTTTTTTAGTGGATTTAACATTTCCTACTTTGTCCAAGGTTTTACTATCCAGAGGGTAAAATTCTGCAGATATCATATCCTTCAATTTGGGAAATTCCATTGAGAAATCCGGTGCCTTGTTTTTCTTTAGCAGGAAATGAATAATTGATTCATATCACTTAGTAACAATTGCAGAAAACTCTGCCAGAAATTATATTTTGTTCTGAATGTTATGCTCATGAATATGCTATACTTCTGAGTCACCTCCCATGGATGTTCTGTAATACTATTTCCATTTTATTACGGTGCTTTGTTATGCTGCTCCATCATTTTGTATATGATCTCTGATATAATCCATGGCATAAGGGCACTGGTGATGCCACTGAATTGTATCTGTACGAAAGTTCATTGATCTGCCAGTAGTTATGTTTCAAATGGTCTGCATCTGGTCACTGTATCAGTGATTCATTGAATACCCAGTCCCAGTATTTATCACTGGGTGGCAGTATTAGTCTTTTGCAGAATCTCAATTAAGCATATGTTTGCATAGCAAACACCAGAAACTATCTGAGCATTAGGATTATGGGCTTCCAATGGAACTGCAGAGGCAATTCTCCATTATGAATCTCTTACCACTAGTGCCATCTCTAAATAACTAGAATATAGAAAGGATAGTAATTTATTTAGTACTCTTTGTAGAATATCTCTAATGGTCATGAGCCCATGTCTTTAATATTTTTTCACAGAAATTTGACTGATTGGTTAAGACTTTGTAGTTTGGCTATACTGATCAGCCCTACTTGGCTAACAATATGTACCATTACATTAAATCCAGCCAATTGCTTCTAGGTGATGTGGACTATGGTTATAACAATGAATTCTAAGGGGGTGAACCATTTGCTTTATTTTATTTACCATAAAATGTGTCCCCTGATCAGAGATGATCATGAGCAGGATATGATGGGCAATGGACAATGGATTGCAGGTAGAGAAGACAAGTACATACCCAGTATATAAGGAAACAAGGTGCTGCCAACTCCAAACTGAGAGTTTTCAATTAAGTAAGCTTCCATTAGGTAATTGGGTAGTGTTCTGAGATAATGATGCCATATTAGAGGTTCAAGCATTTTGGACATTCAGAAGTGATTAGCCAGATCTAGCTTGGTGAAAGGTAGATTATGGTGACCATGTATAATGTTTATCTCTGCAACTGTGGCCATTTGGCCAATGTGGTTGGTGAATAAAGCTGACTATAGCCACAAGACAGATCTTTCTGATGAGATTTTTGAGAGACTTCTATGCTGTGAATTCTCTTTTCAGTTACCTGTAAAAAAATCACTGTTGCATTTAGTGCTCATTTGGAGAGAGCCATCCACATACCACTCCTTCAGACTGCTTTGCCATAATTTTTTTCCATTTTTTTCTGTCCAAGCCATTTAACGGCTTATCAAGCTTATTTAAAATGCTCCATGAGTCAATGGTGATCCATAAGTCATGCTAATTGCATATGAAGTGGAAAACCTGATATACTGCTCAAATCTTTGACTGCCCTCAATCTTTGACTGCCAACTTTGAGCAGGGCAGCAGTTTAGCAATTGTCTACTTTTGGCTGTTGCTGGCATACTGTATTATCCAGAGTTCTCCAGAGAAAAAGAACTAACAGGATATATTTATTATAGAATTTAAGTCAGATGACCATGGGGCTTGAGAACTGTGAATTCTGTAGAGCAGGCTGCAAGTTTGGACTTTGATGAAGATTTCTATGCATGCCCCAGCAGAAGCTGGCTGACTGAATTAGAGATAGAAACTCTTTCTGAATGCTGAAATCATCAGTTATACCTTTAAGTTCTTCAACTGATTGGATGAGTCTTCTCTCATTACTAAAGGCAATCTCCTTTACTGATTGGAGATGTAATCAACCTAGATGCAATCAAGTGACTAATGATTTAAACACACAAAATATCCTCTTGGTAGTAATCAGGGCAGTGCATGCTTGATCCAACAACTGGACACCAAATCCCAGCCAAGTTGATACATGAAATTAACCATCAAACATATCATGCAGATTAATTTGTAACCTCAGGTTGGTTCTCATTTCATTTGGATGAAATTTTATTTTCATAACCTACATATTTCTTTATGTAATGATTATAAATAATAATCCACTTTAAGCTTTTTTTTCACGTAATAGTTTTTTTTTTTAATAACACTTTGTTCTGTGTTAATTTTTTTGGCAAGACCTAAATCTTTTATATCTAGGGATTGTTGTAGGGGAGAAAACTGTCTTGGAGAGTTTACTTATTTGAATTTGTTCCAAATATTCTAATAAATTAATCTATAGAATGATTTAAGAGATTTCTGACAGCTCAAATTTCTTCACAGGTTTGATTTTGTGTTCAATTGTCATCTAGTACTCTAGATGTTTTCTTGTTATATTTTCTCTGGCATGCATACCTCTCATTGTTTGTAGGAATTTGTGGAAGGTATCAATTTCCTGGGATGAGGTTGGGAGACAGAGTATCAGGCTTTTAATTAGAGAAGCAGCAGCCATAGGGATATGCTGTTTGAATGGCTAAATGGAAAAAGTTCTACTCTTACATGCACAAAAGCACTAGTATTGGCATTTCCAAAAAGTTAAATTCCTGCATTTGCTTTGTTCGTTAAAATCTTAATGGGCAGGGCCATGAATGCTATTCTAAATTGTAAGTAAAGTAATTTTTGGTTGCTTCATCAAATTTGATTGACAAAGGGTAAGTTTAATAACTAAAGTCAGTGTTTTTAAATTTGCTTGTGTCACCAAATAATGAACTATCCCAGGTTAATTTACATTAAATAGGCCAGTTTTTACGTTTTCATGCAAAGGTATCTTTTTTGTTTTCCTTTGAACACATATTCCCAGCAGAAGGGAATGTTCAGCTCTCTTTACACAATAAATACTGATGTTTTATTTAATGTCTTTCTATTCTAGGCATTCTCTCTGGATACTTCTATATCTCACACTTATCTGAAAGACTGAGATGGTGGGAAGTATTAGTGGAGATATGAAAAGTATAGTCACTTGGAACTATTTCTAGATCCACTGATTAGCCAAACATTTCATGTGTTTTATGGTCACAGATAGATAGATATAGGAGTTATCTACAGTTACCCTTAGAGAAATAAGAACTGCTTTTCAGGATGAAGGACAAGACTCATGAGGTGAGTTGTTGAAAAAAACTAGCAAAGGATACTCATTGAAAATTTATATGATAGATTGAAACATAAATAATATCTTACGTATATTTTTACTAGAGAAAGTCAGAATTGGAAAATTTAAGTTAGCAAAGCACAGAAATCAACATGGATATATTTAAATCTATTTGGTTTTAGCATTAAAGTCTGAATGATGTTTTTTTGTTCATTTTACCAAATAACAAAAGAAACATGTTATACATTACAAATAAGCCAATGGAATCATAATCTTGGTTCATGGGATTTTATGTATTACATGATATATTAGTAAATATTAATTATTTTAGATATAGTTGAATTAGGGAATTTTAAAGTGTATAACATGTAAAATGTGTTAGAGTACAAAGGAACAACTTCCTATTATGTTGTGGAAGCTGGATATGTACTTTCATCTGTAAATCTTTTAAAATTATCACAGCCATCTCTTAGTATATATACATAAAGAAACTAATGAACAGGGAAGTATCTCACCTACTGTCAGAGAGATTTATTAAACTGTAATTGTATTGTACGATAGAGAGTATTTTTGTTACTATGGGATTTTAATTTATTTTATATTAAAATCCATATTCTTAAGAAACTGTGCTACATTATTTTTTTCTAGAGAAGTATTAAGGAAGTGGTTTAAGTTGAAAGCTTAGTAAAACTAACTTTCAATTTTTATAGTATCAACATTTTGATAATTGAAACTGTAGAGGATAGTTTACATTCAAATTTTTTGCAAGAAATTAATTTAACTGACCAATAAAAGATTTATTCTGTTGACATTTAACATTGATGATTAGTAAGAGTAGGGGCACTAGATCATGCAGAAAGCAAGGAGTAAAAAATGACTTAAAAAATTGTGTGTGGTCTAGTTTTATACCCTTACATTCTTCATCAGGAGTGCCTTGTTTGGTGTGTAGCATGAACATTGGGAGAATTCCTGAATCAACTGGAAGAAATATGTGAATGAGACACATAGAATATTTGTCATGCTGGCTTCTAAAGAAAGCTCAAAATTCTTCTACCACCAAATTTTTGTGAACGGTATCAGAATGCCTACTTTCGAGGTTTAGTAATTCTGTGATTTTCCTCAACAGGAAGTGTTGTTTTTTTTAAATCATTTTTCTCTGTTCTTTAAATTTGTCTTTAACTATCCGGCCTGGGGGCTGTGGTATCTTTTTTTTTCCTTTTGAATTTTTTTTTTCTGGGATGTGCTCTAATTTATTTGTTGTGGCTCTCAAAGAAGCCCCCTGGGTAGGGCGCAGGAAGCCTCAGGTGGTTGGGCTTTCAGCCCTTCCTCACTAAAGGAAATTTTTACCGAAGATTTTTTAAAAAATAATAATAGTCTTACTTAATTACCTTAACAATCTTATTACATATAGGTATTCATTTCTTTAATAAAATTTATTTTTTCTAGATTTGAGCCTTTTTTTCTTTCATTTTCTGATTTTTATCTCTTCTTCTGATGTCTGGGACCAATTTTTTTTCTATACTTCTGCTTGCTTTTAGTCAACATGCCTCCCATCACAGGAAAAGATTACTATACATAAGACGTACAATTTTATCCTATGTCCAAAAAGGGGTTCTTGATTTATAGGCATAAATTATTTTTATCCTGGACCATGTCTATAATTCTTACTAAATTGACAAAGATCCAGATGATTTGCTCTGATTCAATATTCATAGTGAAGCATTCAAGAAAAAAAAATAACAACAGGCAGTATTCTAGGCACTTTGTGTGTAAAAAGACAATTCTGAGAGGATTAGTATTCCTATTTTACAAATGAGGAAACTGAGGTTCAGACAATTCTATTAATTTGCCCAAGATCACATAGTTAGTGGTGAAGCTAGGATTCCAACAAGTGAGTATGACTCCAGAGTCCACATTATTCATCACTGGCCAGTGCTATCTATCCAGGTATATCTTGGGTCTTAAATAATTATGCAAGAAATGAGGACCTTGTAATCATTATTCAGTCACTGTAATTATCAGTGACTTATTACTGAGCTTGAACATTCCCCTGTTGCATTTTGGAATATAGTCTTTGAAGATCTGTTTTGAGCACTCTCAGTGCTTATGAAGCATTGCAAATAAAACTGTCCCGTTTTCCTCTCTCTGTTTTCATTGCCTATTACTTTCCCCCTTACCACATAGAATACCCCAAATGTTTTGAAAAAATGCTAGCTATTATTGTACTAGTTGGTGATAGTTACTAGTAAGTTCAGTCTGAATTATTTACTTAGTCTTGATATGTACTACATAATTTTTCAGTTATTTGGTACATTTCAAAGTCCAGCTTCTTGAAATTTAGTAAATTTATGAAAATTGAATGATCTTTGAGACTTGAAGGACAGAACCTCTAATAGTGGAATACCATAGCATTGAGCAAGATTTCCAGAAGAGGCATTATTTTGGTGGTTCATGGACATATTGCAAAGGTACTCACCACAGATACTACCAACTCAAAGGACTGACACTATGTCAATGTGTTTGTTTAGAGTTTATCTCCACAACAGTATGTAAGTTTCTTGATAGCAGGAATCTTTTCCCTGTTTGTTATTGCTGACTTCTCTGCCAAGAGCTGGCATATTTTAAATAAGGGATTATTAAATGTATGGATGTCATTGGGGATTTTGACTACTTTTTTATATGGAAGATCCACTAAGATGTTGAGATGGAACCTCTCACTTGTAGGTCCAAGCAAGTCATCTGCGTGGAAATAGAATTGTCAAAGGAAACTGTATAGGCCTTTTTGGAAGAGGAGCTCAAAAAGTATTTATGAAATGTTTATTACATATAAGCCACTGTAGAACATACAGTGGAAATTTGCTTAATGACATAATGCATTTATTTGTAGTTGTGTAAATAATTTCTCCCAAGCTCTCATCTCTGAAACAGGTCTTAGAGAAGGGTAAATGTGGCACAGTAACAATGTAATAGAATTTGTTATGGGCAAAAAGCATTATTTTTCCTGTTTTTATTCATCTATATCCTGACTATGTTTGGTAATCTACTCATTGTGGTGACTGTTATTGCCAGCTTCTCGCTGGGCTCACCCATATACTTCTTCCTTACCTATCTTTCACTCATGGATGCCAGTTATTCCACTGCAATTTCCCCCAAAATGATTTCAGACTTACTCTGTGACAAAAAAGACTATTTCCTTTCCAGCTTGTATGGCCCAGCTTTTTATAGAGCATTTATTTTGTGGTGTGGAGGTTTTCCTACTGGCAGCAATGGCCTATGATCGCTACATGGCCATCTGTAAGCCACTGCATTACTTGACCATCATGAATAGAAAAATATTCATCTTGCTGCTGCTGACAGCCTGGTTGGAGACTTTGTGCATTCTGTGGTTCAACTTCTTTTTCTGTACAGCCTTCCCTTCAGTGGCTCCAATGTCATCGACCACTTCATCTGTGACATGTACCCATTATTGGAAATTGCCTGCACTGACACATATTTTATAGGTTCACAGTGGTTGCCAATGGTTGTGCAATCTGCATGGTCATCTTCATCTTTCTGCTCATCTCCTATGGGGTTATACTAAACTCCCGAAAATCTCAGAGTCAAGAAGGGAGGCACAAAGCCTTATCTACCTGCAGCTCCCACATTGTGGTGGTTGTGTTTTATTTTGTCCCCTGTATTTTCATGTATGTTAGACCTGTTTCCAACTTTCCATCAATAAGTCTGTGAGTGTGTTTTTTACCATTATCACACCATGTTGAATCCTTTGATATACACCATGAGAAATTATGAGATGAAAAATGCTATGAGAAAACTCTGGTCTAAAAAATTAACTGTAGGTAGAATAAGAATGTGTTACCCACACCAAACACCTAAGCTTTCCCTAAAGGAATTATGTAGTTTTAATTTAAGATTACTTCTCTTCTTCAGTTCAGCGTCTATGCATGTACATTTCAGGATATTTGCTTGGAAAATGATGCTGTGTTAGATGGGATATGTTTGATGATGAAAACAGTTTCTAGATCTTTATTAGGGGAGAGAGAATTTACTTTGGACTTGAATATCATACTAACTCATGTTGTAATAATATTTTTATGGTTTTCCACAGTAGTTATTATAAGCATTTTGGGCACCCTTAAAAGAATAGGGAGAGCTTTTGCTTGTGTCTCCATGATACTGAAAATATGAATAAAGAAATGTGTTACTCTACATAAGCATTATGTTCCCTTAAATTTGCATTAAACTTAAATAGTTTTTACATGTAGATAAAGTAACATTTGCTTAATGAAAATTTTTGTTTTTCAATTTTACTTAAAAAAAAAACAACAACAACTTTTTCTTAGTATCCTGGAACATCCCAAAACCATGAAGTTGAAAGAATTATTTTTTAGTGTAATATCTCTATTTAGCAAAGTTTATTTTTCTGACTAAAGAAAAAATGTTTTAAAGCTTTTCTTATTTTTACATGTTATTGTTACTTTTCATGCATATTGAATAATATACACAATTCCTTCATGTATTTCTGTAATTTCTTACCTAGAATATTATCAATATCACCAAAACTTCCTTTATGCATCCTCAGAAGCCATTCCTCTGCCTGTCCTCAGAAGTAATCCCAATCCCGAATATTTTGCAAATATTTTATGAATAAAAATATTTTGCATATGCTTCTATCCTTAAAGTATGTTGTTTAGATTTTCCTATTCCTTGCACTTATTTAAATTATATTTTGTAATGCTTGTTTTTCTGCATCTTATTTTTATCACTTAGTGTTAACTTTCTATGATTTGATCATGTGACTGCATGTTGCTGTAGCCAAATCATTTCCACTACTGTATATTATTCTATTATGAATGTATCTCAGGCTATGCATCTGTTCTATATCAGTGGTCAATGGGATATTTTCAGTCTTTTGTTATTGCAAATGCAACTACTTTGGACAACCTGAAACAAATATTTTGTGTTAACTAGGATCCTTACATATTCACTTTTACAGATGACTGCAATTTTTTCCTCAAGTTGTATTATCAGTTACACAACTAAAAGCCGTATGTAACTGTTTTGTTACTCTATATCCTTAACAAAACTTGTCAAATGTTTTATATTTTTCTAATCTGAAGGGCATAACAATGTTATTTGATTGTGGGGTTTTTTTTTGCATTCCTTATTGCTATTGAATTTGACTGTGTTTTCATGTTTAATGGATTTAATCTTTTTGTAATCCAGGTCCAGGAAAATATTCTATATTTTCTTCTGAATATTCCAATTTATTCCATTTTTAAATTTTCAATTTTATCCATTGAATGTTCATTTTTGTTTACATGGTGAGGTTAACTTCTTATTTCATTTTTCTCAATGTAGACTACTAGTTGTTTAAGAATTATTTATTGAATAAACAATTCTTTCCCTATGTCATATATGGAATTTTCATTAATGTCTGATTCTCATTCTGCTTTATCTCTTTTGGTCAACTAATTAATTGTTCTAACCCTATGGTCATTTCTATAACTATATTTATAATAAGTTTCTCCTGTCTGACAAGACAAGTACTCTCCAACATTATTTTTCTGTTGAAGAGATATGGTGATCTTGAGCCTCTGCTTCTCCATATGCATTTTAGATTCAGCTTGTCACATTAAAAAAAAAACAAAAAACTGGGTATTTTTAATGGAATTGCACTGATGCTGTCTTCATATTTGGTAAGAATTGGCATCTTTGTTGTAGTTAATCTTCCTACCCATGAATGTAAAGTATTTCTCCATTCATTTAATGCTCTTGAACTTTTGAAAAGTTCATAAAATGTTTTTTTTTTATATTTTTAATACAATTCTTCTTAGATATTTTAATTTTAATTTTGCTGTGCTTACACACAGCTTTACGAACATAGATTTTATGAATACTTGTAATCTTTGCCTTATGGAATCAACATTATATCTTATTTTAAATCAATAATTTGTATTCATTTTCTTAATAGTGAAGTATTTTGCCATTTGTACTTTTACAAATTGCTTTTCCCTATATTTTCCTAATTTCTTTGGCATGTTAAAAATCTTTATATAGATTTTAAAGAGATTTTACATATTATAATGCAAAAGAAAAGTTTTTCTTTGATAGCATTTTATTTAAAGATTTATTTTAATTTTTTTACTTCTCCCCACCCTGTTGTTGTTTGTATTTGTTTTATGCTCTGTTTTTAGGAGACACCAACAACTGAACCTGGGACCTCTGATGTGGGAATGAGGTGCCTAATCTTGAGCCATCTCTGTTCCCTGCTTTGTTGTGTCTGTAATGAGAGCATTATGTTATTAATTCTTGTGTCTCTTTTTGCATCATCTTGTTATATCAGCTTACCACTCCTGTCCATTGCATCAGCTTGCTGTCTTGCTCATTTTCTCAAGGAGGCAATGGGAACCTCTGCTTCCTGCTTTGTTGTGTCTCTCATTATGTTTTAATTCTTGTATGTCTGGTTGTATCATCTTGTTGTGTCAGCTTGTCACACCTGTCAGCTTGTCGTCTTCTTTAGAAGGCACCAGGAACCAAAGCACAGACCTCCCATGTGGTAGATGGGAGCTCAGTCACCTGAGCCATATCTGCTTCCTTCTTTGATAGCATTTTGTAGTGTAGAGGGGTATACTTTTTATTTCAATGTTGCTTAATTGTCATTCATATCCCATTATGTTTCTACTTTCCTATTTCACAAGTATATGACAATCCATAAATATATTTTTAAATAAATTATATATTTTTAAATATGTTTAAATCTTTGTGTATATATATATGTGCATGTTTGTGTGTGGGAGGTTTTAGAGAAATAAATATACAAAATGTATGTTTGTGTGTGTATGTGTGTAAAGATTTTCTGGTTCAAATGGTTTTCTGTTCCCCTCAAACAATAAATAAATAAATGTATTTATTGAAAAATCTATACTACTTCCCTATGCCATGTTTTCTGTATTTCATGTACAAATATTTGTGTATCTATCTGTATATACTCTTCCTGTGAATGATTATTCCTAGGATAATATCCCAGTATTTTAGTTGATTTATAGAAGAATTTTTCTTACCTGATAAAAAGCCATCCTTCACTAATATTATTAAAACAGATTTTCCCATTTCAAATTTATACATTTATTAAATTTCCAGTCAGATTCCTAGTATATTTCTATAACCCTCTGAAATTATTAAAATTCTAAAGTGAGAAAGAATGATTTGAAACAGATAATACTGGCAGTGGCCTAGTAGAAGCAGATAACGCTCTTCAAAAGAACAACTGAAAATTATAGAGTTCTGCAGGATTACAGAATTTACAAAATTGGAGAAGTACCCAAAGACTAGCAACAATGATAAATCATTTTGATCCCCAAGTCAGATGGGACAAAGGGAGATTTTTTTCTCAGAATATGCTAATAACTGTAGCTGAATATGAGGGGTCACTTGAGAAAAGTTATATTATGGTAGAAGGACAAAGCCATTTCCAAACTTGGTTCTTTTTTATAAAATTAGTTTTCCTCAATTTATCATTGTCCTCTACTATGCATATGACTTATATGAGATTTCAGACCAGATGAAGTTAGTCCTATAACTTCATTTGTAGGAAAAATTCCAGTTTCCCTCTGTTATTTAGGATGTAGTACCCAAATCAGTACAGTAATGTCATCAGCTTGGGGTAACCCAGATAATCTTGGGAGAGTTTTGTTTTGTTTTTCCCTTTTTTAATTTAAAGGAACAAGCACTGTATTCATTGGTACAAGAATTCCTTCTGTGGGCCCCAGGGTTTCTACAGAAACCATGTTTCAACTTTTGAAAAAACACATATAAATACTTTAGGTGGATTATCATAATTTTAAGTGTCATATTGAAAAGGGTGGCTCTGATATTTACTTTTGGTTAACATTTTCTCATTCTGAAAACAGGAGAGCTCTTCTTGGCTTAAGTATAGCTCATTCTTTAAGTATACACCACATCCTGTAGGATAGAAAACCAGTATTGTTTTGCCTTGTCTCTTATCTTCTAGGCAGCACTGTCATAGAGCCCACCCCATCATTTTATTATGCAAGATGCTTCTAGGTAATGGGGAACATGAAAAGAACAGTAAAGTTGATGACCATGAATCTATTACTTTGCTGTAAAATGGGTTTCTTGGACAGAAGCAATGTTGGGTAGGATTTCATGGTTTCATGTGGATTTGTGTATGGTGTTATGGTTATAGGTTTACCCCTCTGTTTTATCCTGTTTTATAGGTTGAACCCTCACATGTAAGTCTTTGCTCCATTTTGATTAATTTTTGTACATGGTGTGAGGTAGAGATTCAAATTTATTTTTATAAATGTGGATATCCAATTTTTCTATTATTTTTATTGAAAAGTATATTTTTCCCCAATTGACATTTCCTGCCACCTCTGTTAAATATGAATTGATGATAAATACAAGGGCATATTTCCAGACTCTGCAGCATATCCCATTGATATGTCTAGCCTTATGCCAGTATCAAATTGATTATTGTAGTTTGTAGTAAGTTTAAAAATGGGGTGGTCTTTTTAAAGACAGTTTTGGCTATTCTGATTCCCTTGAATCAGACATCATGACACTTACTTGAGTGGGTATGTCCCAAGATCAGAGAATTTTTTTTGCATAAAGACAGAATTATCACTTTCAGAAATATTCATATGACACTATTACCCAATATATGTTCATATTCCTATTTCATCGACTATTCATATAATGTTTAATATAAGATTTTTTTTCTAGCACAGGATAAAATACATCACTGTACATTGTATTTAATTGCTGTGAATCTTTATATATTTTAACCTGGAACAATTCATAAGGTATTCTTTGCTTTTTACTACAGTAAAATATTGCAGAGTATCTCCCATTTGCTCTGTTGAATTTGTTTCATTCTGAAATTGATAGTTACACTCTGACTAGGTTTAGGTTATCCATATTTGTCAGGCTTCCTTCATTTCTTCTAACACCAAGTCTCCCCAAAGTACCTTCTGTTTCTAGTCATCCTCACCTCCTCAAGAAGTAACGTTATATTTTATTTTTTATTGTCCATGCCATCTGTGGCAGTTGGGCATTTTTTACTAATTCCAAAAAAATATATTGGATTATGTTTGTAAACTGATCTGTACCTGGGCATGATTAAATCATCTCAGGGTTTTGATTGGGCCATGCGCTTGATGGGTGGGAACTCACAGATAAAACTGCATGGCAGAGCATAGGAATGAGTTGGAATTTAGGTGCAGAGCCTGGGGAATTAAAGACATGGAGAAGGATGCAAGGGAGTTTTTGAGCTGGAGCTCAGGAAGTAAGTACACAAAGGAGCAGAACAGTTGAACCTAGAAAGCATTGAGCCCCAGGGAGAGAGAGAGAGAGATGGTTGCCTGAAAGTCTACAGCTGGCCTTGTAGAGACAGCAGGGCAACTGAGCCCTGGGAAGAAAGGAACCCAGGAAGCCTGAAATCTTGGCAGGCATTTGCAGCCATCTTGCTCCAACACATGGCAACAGACTTTGGTGAAGGAAGTAATTTATGCTTTATGGCCTGGTAACTGTAAATTTCTACTCCAAATAAATACCCTTTATAAAAGCCAACAGATTTCTAGTATTTTGCATTAGCACCCCTTTGGCTGACTAACACAAAATTTGGTATAATAGAGTGGGGAATTGTTTTTGCAACTACCAAAATGCTGGAACAATTTTATATATGGGTAAAGGGTATTTTTTGGAGGAATTGTGAGATGCTTGATGGAAAAAGACCAAATTGATTTCAAGAGATTCTTGATAGGAATTTGGACTCTAAAGAGACTTTTTATGATGCTGTAGAAGTAAGTGATGAAACTACTATTGGAAACTGGAAGAAAGGAGAGCTGTGTTTTAAAGTTGCAAAGAACTTAACAAGATTAACTCCTGATATTTTATGGAAGGCAGAATTTGAAAATGGCAAGCATGGGCATTTAGCTGAAGAACTTTCCAAAATAAGCTTGGAATATGTGGCTTGGCTTCTCCTTGCAGCTTATAGCAAAATGCTACATGAACTAGATAAGCTGAGGACTGAATTGTTAGGCACAAAGCAACAAGAACTGATTTTGAAAATTCCAAGCCTCTGGAAAGCAAGTCCCCAGAAGATAGTACCCCATTTGAGGACTTAATTAAACTTGGAACTTGTAAATCAGGATTGAAGATGCAGTTATCTAGGAAAGATTTGTGGAATGTCTTACTCTCTGATGGCTTAGACCCCTGCTTCCTGCATGCTAACCAAACAAGCTTTTTGAGAGAGCTATATGAAGAAAACCACTATCAGCTTGGACAAAATAGGACATTGATAGGAGATATGGAAGGGGAAATAGCTTTAAGAAGAAAACCATGGAAACTGAGATCCAGAATTAAGACATTGCCTTAGGCCAAGAAAGGAACCCCACACATGTGTACAGAGAGGGTGAGTTTGCCCTGACAGTTGAAGAGGGTGGATGTTTCCACTCAATGTTCAAGGAGAATTTTGCTGCCCCAGGGTACGGAGAGGGTGGAGTACATTACTCAAGGATTAGGGTGGATAAGGTCAGCACTCCATAGGTCTGAGAAGGGTGGGCCTGTCCCCCATCGATTAGGGAATGACAGGTTGTCAACTCATTGCTCTGAGAGGGTTGAGCCTGTATGCCAAATGTTAGGGAAGATGTTGTCTTCATTTCCCTGTGTTAGGGAGGCTAAGACTCTAACCCAAAGATTGGGTAAAGTGTGGCATTCACTGCAACACTCTTGGCGGGTGATATCTGGAGCTTGGTCAACTTAGAGGGTGAAATCTAGATGCTTGATAAGGTGGAACCAAGAAAATGGCCTTTGGGCAAGCTTTTGGAATGTGTGGGTCTCCATAAGGCTCCAGGAAGAATAAACCATCATCTTAAGAATGACTCTCAGACTTTGACATCTAATGAAGTATGTCCTGAAGGTTTACTGAACTGTAGAGGGCCTGATTCATGTTTACCTCCCAGTTTCTCCTTGTGATAATGGAAACGTTAATCCTTTGTCTGTCCATTTGTTTATTGAAAGCAGATGAATAATTTTGTAAGTTTCAGAGGTCTACAGCTAGAAGGGACTTTGCCTCAAGAAAAACTGCATTTCTTTAAACTGTGATATCATTCTGTGTTTAGCATTGCACTGATTTAAGTTTTTGTTGTTGTTGTTGTTGTTGTTTTAATATTCTAATATCTTTTTGGAATTCTGAAAGTGGAGTGTTGCACTAATACACCATCTTAAGTCCTACATAATTTCAAGCTATTTTCTTGTACTAAATCTCTGATTTACCAGATCTCAGTCAGACCTTTTTTTGTAGTGATTTTCAAAGTAGTGTGTCTTATTCTTCTATAGGTGATTCTGGTTGTGTTTATTTCCCTTGAGTTTCTGCTTCCCTCTCCTCTTCCCCACTGTCTCTTCAGGCTTCCTTTACTCATCCTTCAGGCAAGTACTATAAGCTCCAGAGATGTCTGCTGGAATTTGGTGTTTGTTTTTGTTGGTGTCTCTTCTCTATTTAAAGATAATTTGAAGTTCATAGTGGTCTTGGGGTCTTAGTTATGCTGAATTTCTTAGTTATATACAATTTTATGTTCCTGTTGTGTTATACAGTATGATATTTGGAGGATTAGTGAAGAGATTCAGATTTAAGGATCTGCCATTGTTATATTTAAGGAACCTGAAATTAAGTACGAAATATTTCTGGATTTATATTTATATGTCTTTTTCTCATATAACACATAATTTTCTCTCTCAAATTTTAAGTCCAAGTTCCTATTTATGTATTTATTTTAAGAACTTCCCTTTCTTTCTGACAAACCTTCTTAGTTGGAATTTGGTATACGGATATTATCTGAGTTGGACTGAAAAATTTTGGAAGTTGGTTAACAGTGATCCTGTGCCATACTTATCTATTAAGTACTTTTGTGATTCACAAAGCCTTAAGCTTTTCTGTTCCCTTTTGTGCCTTATTGGTTTTGAGAATTTCAAATATATGTTGATTAATTGAAAATAAAATATTCTTTGTCATGCTCCCTTAAGTCTTTGGTCTCAATAAGTAATTTTTTCTTTGTTGTTAGATTGTTGTTTTTGCACTTAATT